>LOJH01051670.1:710-11771 GCA_001685095.1 Ellobius talpinus
TGTGTGTGTGTGTGTGTGTGTGTGAGAGAGAGAGAGAGAGAGAGAGAGATTTGATCAAATCCAACTTTAGTCCTTCCAATCCAATCAGCTTCTTTCGATCCCCACTACATCTCCCTCCCAACTTTATGTACTCTTCTCCTACTCACTGAGTTCAGTTCATGTTCCCAGTGTGTTCATGGTTATAGAACTGTCTACTGGAGTATGGGAAATTTACTTGGGGCTACATCCCAGAAGAAGGAAGATTTCACATCAACAATTGCAAACTGTTTCAATGAAACAGAAAAAAGGAAGATTTACCAAACATTCTAGAAATTCAGTATTACCCTTATTTAAAAAAAAGATAAATATAAAAAGTTACAAAAGAAATTTCTGTTGAGTATTGATTTGAAAATTTTCAACAAAATATTTGAGAGGTTATGGAAAAGGAATAATTTTTCACCGCTTGGGGGTACAAATTAATGCAAGCCATTATGAAAATAATTTGGGGGGTAGAACTACCACATAACCCAGTTATTTTACTATACCAGAGATATTTGTATCCACATACTTATTGCTGATCGATTCACTTTAGCAAGGAAATTAAATCAACCTAGCTTTCCATCAACAAATGCATAGATAATTAAAATCTGAGCAGATATAATACGAAATACTATTGAACCCTGAAGAAAAGTGGAATCTCAAAATTTTCAGGAAAAATGAGTGAAGTCAGAATGTAGAATTAAGCAAGGTCATCCAACCTCAGAGAAATGTATATTCTTCCCCCCGTGCAAATCCTATTCTATCATGTATCCTATCATGTACATAAGAAAACCAGTGCACACGTGTATAGTGTGACAGGTGGAAGGGAGAACAAGAAAATAACATTAGGTGATGCGGAAAGGCAAAATGAGGTAAATGGCACAGTTGTGTAAAAGGGGATAGAGCCAGTTGTTTTACTGGTTTTAACTCTGTCATGGATATTTAAACTGTTATTTGTAAATACGTGCCTAAAATGTAAATGAAAGTGAATATGTAAAATCCGAAACAGAGATCCACAGCTTCAGAATGGCAGTTCAAATGGCAGAGAAATGTGCTGCAACTTTGGGAATGGGATAGTGCATGTGTCAGTGGTTGTGTTAATCTAGCCATGTAATATTCCTTGTTTGCGAGTTCCTTACAGTAAAATAATTAAAAATAATCTCAACACAATACCTGCAGATAACATTCAGGAATACATTAAAAATATACCTTAAAACAAGGTTACTTTCATTCCAGGGATACAAAATTGATTCAGCATACATGAATCAGAAAATAATATAACCCATCTGGTTGGATTGAAACACATATATTATACTATTGACTTGATAAATGAAGAAAAGGTGTTTTACAAAGGTTCAACATGTCAGCATAAAAAAATTCTGAAGAACTTAAAATTTAAAAAAAAAAACTAGTAAAATCTATCAATGACAAACCTATGGCCAACATTAAGCTAAGTGCAGAAAACTGAAAAATTTCTCTAAAATATGGAAAAACTCTTGTTAAGTTCTAGGCTCAAACTCATAGTAAAGGAATAAGACAAGAGAAGACACACAAAAGCTTAGAAATACAAATAAAAATGGAAGGAGAAAAAGAAACCCTAGTTTCAGAAGCAATTCTACTTAAATGATCCCACAAACTTCCCAAGAAAAATTTTAGATCTGAAGCATGTTTTCTGAAAAACATGAGGGTATAAAATCAGCAAAGATCAGTAATTGAAAAAATAAATTAGGAAATTATGAAACCTTCCCTATTGACAATAGTTTCAACATGAGTGTTTAAGAATAAATCCAACCAAGACAGTGAATGACCTCTGAGATGAAAACTTTAAACCCTGAAAAAAAGCAAACTGACAAGATTATAGATGCTGGAAAGTTTGTCCATACTCCTAGACTAACAAAATCAATACTGGAGCCAGGATGTGATAAGACACATAACTCACACATTTAATACCAGCATGGGGGATGGAGTAAAGCAAATTTGGAGTTTTATACACACACACACACACAAACACACACACACCCCTATTTCATTATCCAAAGAATCTACAACTCAGTACAATCCCCATCAGATTTTCAATGACATTCTTCAATGAACAAGAAATATCCATCTTAAAATTCATATGGAAACAAAGACCACTCGTAGACAGAGCATCCTACACATAAAGACACTGCTGAGGTACCGTAGTGCCTGACCTCAAATTATACCACACAGTCATAGTGGTAAAGTCATCAGTGTGTTGGCACAAGAAAAGTTTAAAAATTTGAACAAACAGAACAAAAACAAACACCCAGAAATAAACCCAGATGGCAATGGATACCTATTTGTTTGCAAAGGCATCAAGAGCACATCCTGGAGGAAAGACAGCCTGTTCCACACATGAGGCTTGCAATGCTGGATATCCATCTTCGGGAAAATGCAATTAGATTCCTACCTCTCATCTACCAAAAATCAGTCTGAAATGGATCGAAGATTTAATTTAAAACCTGAAACAACAAACCACCTTGAGGAAGGCAGCTTACAATATCAGCATAAGCAGACACTTTCTGGATAGGACTCTAACAACACAGGAAATAACCCAAGGAGTTGACAAATGAGATTACATGACACTAAAAAGCTTCTGTGCAACAAAGGAGTGGAGCAGCAAGTGAAACTGCCTAGAGAATGGAGAAGAATGTCCTCGTCAGGCATACATCAGATAAGATATTAGTATCTGCAATATATAAAAAGCTGCAAAACTTAACCATCATAACCCTCCAGGCCAATAAATGTATAGGCTAAGAAACTGAATAGACAGCTCTCAAAAGAAGAAACATAAACTGCCAATAGATACTTTTAAACTGTGCACAGCCAGGGAGAGGCTTAGCATGGAAGGGCACTTAACGCAAAGCTTGATTACCTGAATTTGATCCACAGAACCCATTGGAGAACTAAGCTCAATAAACCAGCCCCTAACTCTCTCTCACACACACACATATACATACATTATTTCACACATGTCTACACACACACACAATGTTTTAAAAACTGTGCAACTTCCCTAACCCTAAGGGAAATTAAATTACATTGAGATTTCATCTTACTCCAGTCAAAAATGATTATTATGCAGAAAAAAACACAACAGATTTCTATCAGCAGATGAATGGATAATGAAAATGCAATATATATACACAACAGAATTTACTTAGCCTAAGCAAAGAAAAATGAACTGGGCATTTAAATTGATGGGTCTGGAAATTAGTATTTTAAATACAATTAACCAAGAACCAAGGGAAAAAATGACAACTACTCCATGTTTTATTTCATGTGCTGATACTAATTCTAATTTGTATTTATGTGGGTGCCATGCAACTAGAAACTGGACCAGAGAAGGAGGAGAATGTGCTAGAATACATGTGACATGAAAGTGGAAAGGGACTAGGGCAGAAGGGTATGAATCGAGAAACAAGGGAATGGTGCAGAGAAGCAGAGGAAGGAGCAACCACTGAAGCAAAGTACGTATAAAAAAGCTTCAAGGAAACCAATTGCTTTCATACTAGTTTGGAAGTTGGGGATTCTACAAAAGTCCTAAAAATAACCAAATTCTTGTAGGCCCTAGGATCAACATGCATAAATCAATTACATGTCTGCATTCAAACAATCCACATATAGATAACAAGATTAAGATCATAACTCTGTTCATAAGCATGCTCTAGGAATTGAAATCACTCAGGAACAAACTAAGCATGCAAGCAAAGGCTCTGTAGACTGGAAATCAGGAAATACTGATAAGAATGAAAAACAAAAACAAAACAGGAACAACAAAAAACTCACAATAGCAAAGACAGAGGTTTTTATAGTTTTGAAGTTCCAACACAGAAGATCACCCTAGAGTAGTCTGAAATTGTGCAATGATATTCTTATCAAAGTCACAGAAAGGTGTTTTGTAGGCATAGGACATCTTATAATTAAATTTCTAAATTTAGGGACTTAAAATAGCTAAATAACCTTTACAAAGCAGAGTGGAGAGAAATTACACAATATTAAAGAAAGCTTGATAGCATTACTTTTGGTGGAAAATGAAGTTAATGGAACCAAATAAAGAACTTACACACATGAATGTACTCAACTAATATTTGACAAAATAAATAAAATAAATTAACATAGTATTTGCATCCCTAAAAACTGTAAATGGAGAATGAATGCTATTTAGCTATAAACACATCAGTAGAAATTTAAAACACAATGAAATAACATCACAACTCTCCTAATTGTAAAAATAAGTTTATATTTATATATGCACACATATGTGTGTATGTAAAACCTGAATGTTCACAAATATGCAAAGAAACTATATGCATTGTTAAAATAGTCCAACCACTCTGGAAAGGTGTTTGGCAGGCTGTAAAAATACTAAATGTACAAGTACTATGTAGAGCAACAATTAGAGTCTCAGGTACATGTCCTAGAGAAATAAAAACTTAGTCAAACAAAAATTTAAAAAAGAAAGAAAAAGAAAAAACACGACAAGAGAAAGCCTGAATGAGAAAATGATAGAAAACACTAAACACACTTTGTGTTCTCGTTGGTGTTTTGTCAAGTTGACACAATTTATTTCGTGATCTGCAAAGCACTAAACCCAGTTTAAAGAGTAACGATGTCTGGGAGAGAGCATTTTACTGGTTAACGGTTGGTGAAGGAGGACCCAGCTCACAGGAGTGATGTCACTCAGGCAGATGGTCCTGGGCTGTATAAGGAAGTTGGCTGAGAAGGCCACAGGGAACAACCCAGTAAGCATCTTTCCACCAAGGTCTCTGCTTCAGTCATTGCCTCCCGCTTTTTAACTTGAGTACCTGCCCTGACTTCCCTCAGTGATAGACTGTGATCAAGATGTGTAAGATATGTAAATCCTTTCCTCCCCAAGTTGCTGTAATTCAGAATATCTGACCACAGCGTCAGAAAGCAAAGACACTCTGCATTTAGTCAAACTGCCAAAACCAAGCTAAGCAACCACATGAGTGGGGATTAGTTAAGAAATCTGCCTGTATGTAAAATGACAAATGTTTATAGATTGTTTTTAGGGACTATGCCCATTTAGCAAATTAGTGGTTGTAGATTCTCCCCCAGTAATCATGTCTTCACTGACACTGAGAGTCAGATAGGAATCTCGTACCAGGCACGGCTTCCTTCTTGTTGAGTGAGTCTTAAGTCCAATCAGGAAGCTGTTGGTTACTGCACCCTTAGGATTATCATGCCATAATGGTCGTTGACGTGATCCCCTTAGGATTATCATGCCATGATGGTCATTGACATGGGCCATAGTTATCACAGCTCAGTAGCACTATTGGTCACCTCTCTGAAAACTTGTGTGGCTCCTTCTGGTAACATGAAAGCTGGTCTTCAGGGAGGGGACATTCCTCCTTGGTCGGTTCCAGCCCACAGGTGTCTGGTGACCAACATCTCAAAAGAGAGTATCTCAGATCTTCCATTGGGGGGTTTGTAAAGTGGTCTTTAGCGCTTGGAAGGAGAGCCATCAGCTGAGATGAAAAAAGTTCACTAAAACTAAGGTTGTACATTTGCACACAAAATTATGTATATTATAGGAATTTTCAGGAAAATAGTGAACAGTGTGATTCCTTGTGAATTTTCAGACATCCTTCTTATTTTACCCACTTCCCTCCTTCCTCTATATTTATTTCCTTCCCCCGGACAAAAGAACCCTTCCTTTCCATTTCACCAATCAGATCGCTTATATCCTGCTATTCCTGTTTACCACATTCCAGCCTTCTTGTATTTCCATCCCTCCCTCTCCATAAAGGCCCCCCATTTTCATTTCTTCATTTCACTTGTATACTGTTATGGAATATCACTTTAACTATGTAAAGGTGTGTTGTGTTTGTTTATGCTGCGATTGGTTAATGATATAAAGAAATGTTAGTGTTTTACCTTGCCTGCTTAAGGCACCTGATTGGTTCAATAAAAAGCTGAACAGCAGTAGCTGGGTAAGTAGAGGGATAGGCAGGGTTGTTGGGAAGAGAGGAAAAGGAGGATGAGGAATCTAGGCTCAGAAAGCAGGAAGAGAGAAGGAGAAAGAAAATATAGGGAGATTCCTGGGGCCAGCCAGCCAGGTAGCCACCAGCCAGAGAGGCACAAAATAAGACATACAAATGAAAGAAAGGTAAAAAAGACCCTAGGTAAAACATATATGAAGAGAACAGGTTATTTTAAGTTACAAGAGCTACTGGGAAAAGCCTAAACTAAGGCCAAGCATTCATAACTAATAATGTCTGTGTGTCTTAACTTGGGAGCTGGTTAGTGGCTCAAGAGAAAGCCTGTTACAGCATACATACACTGTGTATAAAATGATAATGGTTTTCTTTATTCTATTATACCCAAAATATGCTGAGAAATATTTAAAGCTTATTAGCATATTAAACTATATACATATACATTTAGGTATGTTTTTATAAAGATTTTAAAAATAGTCTTAGAAGGTAAATAACATTTGAAATGAGTTCCCCAAAATTTTATATAATTTGATTTTGATTTTACTTCTACATATTCTAAGTCCTTCAGACCATGTTAAAATTGATTGATTGTTTTGACCCCTGGTTTCAGATGCTCTAGTTAATGTTCAGTTAGTGCTGTTGCTCTTGAGAAAGTGTGAGGAGAAACTCATAGTTGGGGTATGTGGTGATATAAGGTTACTCATGTCAAGGTAGCCAAGAATCAGACAGAAAGAGTCAGAGCTCAATAATCACTTAAAGGCTCAATCCTAGTGACTTACCCTTCCCTTCAGTTCTAAAAGTTATACCATCTTCCAGGAGCACCAAGGGCTAATGACTAGACCTCCTAATATGTGGTTTTTGGGGGACATTTGAGATTCAAAGAATAATAGCCATTTAGCCATTTTTATCCATGTACAGCAGCATTATATATATCTTTCTTCCTAGTAAAACAAGACAATCAACTAGGCTCACAAATCTTCACTTCATAAAATATCCTCAAAAATTCTGTCTTGAAAATGCTAATTGAATTACTACTCATAATTTGAGGACCAAATACATTGTTTCACATATTCACCATTGTTTCCTGGAACTTAGGATTTTTTTCCTATAAGGAAGCTCTGTTCATAGCTTATCCAGATGTTCATAAGCTGAACAGTTTTAAACCTTCATATCTTGGCATGGCCAGCATAAACTCAGAATGTTTAGAAAAAATTCTGTCTAAACTAGCATGCTCTATTTTACACCAGAGAGGAAAAATCACTTTCCCGGAAAGTATACGAGTGAAAATTTTAGATTTACTCTCCATCCCAATAGCCAACATGGCAAAAATAAATGTGCTAAATACTTTCAAAAGATTAGCATGGATTCAAGAACACAAAAATGCTGATACCCTGAGGAACTCATTCTTCCTCCCAGGTGATCCATACAACAATATATATGATATATGCTCCCTATGGCCTCTGAAAACAAAAGCCAGGTGCTATATAAGCCAAACATAAATATACATTACTGAAAATGTTTAATGGACAAGAACAAATAGTCTCTGTTCTCATTAAAGGGCCTTTGTGGTGATGTTCCCAGAATATGCTCATAAATGTCATTTATTCTCTGGCTGCCCAGGCTTCCTGACTACTCATTCCTTGGCCCCACGACTGACTTGCTCAAGTATTGTTGACTGTCTAAAGCTTTCAGCTGACTCAATGAATGGCTTATAGACTGTGTTTCTCAGATCAATTGGCAAACCTGGATAATACATCAAAAAGACAGAAAATCACACAGATGTGCTAAACTCAGAAATCAGCCCAACCAGTCATCAGAAAACAATGCTATAATTCCCAAAATTCATCCCCAAATATCCAGACATTATCTCCCAGTTTCTGATGATGTCCTTAATGTAAGGTTACCATGGTTTTCAAAAAGGTCCTGCTCATCTCGCCTGGCCTCATCATAGTATTTGCTAAGGAAAGGGAGTTATATTTTGAGCTCCATCACAACTATTTTTGGTGAGACCCTATCCTCCTCCATACAATGGAATTAATAATAGTTTCTATGCCAAGTATTGATTTATTGCTAATTCAGTCCTTATACAGTCTATTGGCAATCAGCCGGTGCTCAATAACGGAACAGTAGCCTTGGGTAAGGCACTTTGCTCTACAGGAGCCTCACGGAGATGAGTAACGCATTTCTTGGTTTTGTGATAGAATGAGATAGTAGGCAAGGTAACCCAAGTTTATGGGGAAAAAAAGATGCGGGAAAAACTCTTCAAGAACTCAGAGTAAAGTACTTGTGCACAATCAAAGGGAAACGGAAATTTCCTTATGATAAGAGAATAGCATAAGATATAAGGTGGGAGCTATTTGGACAAGATAGAATGGTGGTACATGGAACATTTTTAGAGCACATTGAAAAATACAGCTTAGTTCAAATGCATTTTGGAGTAATGGGAAGAGACTTCCATTTCATTTATTCTTCGCTCAAAATCCGCATCCTTGGGATGTTCGTTCTGACTGTCCTGCTTTACTTTCCATTGTTGTGACAAAGAGCATGACTCAAAGCAATCCCAGAAGGAAAAGTGGTATTTCACCTTGTAGTATAGCCCATCTGGGAAGAGGATAATTCAATAGGGAAAATGTCTCCATCCGCCTGGCCCGTAGGCAAGTCTCTAATCCTTCTCTTCATGAATGACTGATGGGGAAGGACCCAGTCCACTGTGGGTAGTGATAGTCCCAGCAGGTGGCCCTGTGTTGTATAAGAAAGCAAGCTGAGCAAGCCTTGGGAAAAGCCAGTGAAAGCAGCTTCCTCCACAGCCTACCCTTGAATACCTGCCCTGGCTGCTCATCATGATGGTCCATAAAGATTAAATAAACCTTTTCCTCCTCAGTTTGCTATTGGTCATGCTGTTCATCACAACAATGGATAGTAACTTGGGCAGTCAGAGTCAACATTCTAAGGATATGGATTTTGAATGAAGAATAAATAAAATGGAAGTCTGAGAAAGAAAGTTTAGGCCCTGTTGAAATAGCCAGGCAGCCAGAGTCATTAAACAATATCCACAGCCTGAGAAAAAGGAAAAAGAAATGGGTGAATAAAGGAGTGTCTCGCCTTAATTCACCAGCCACTGTCAGGAATCAGTTTTATTATGCAAATTTATAGGCATGTTAGACACTGCTGTGTCCTCGAGAGTTATTTGATCTTACTGTTATATTTTTTCATCTCAATTCCAAAACTCTTAACCCTTCTTCCAAATACTTTATTCCTGACCACCCAGGTTAGTGAAAATGTTCTGGTTTCGTTCTATTGCTGAGGAACACACCCTAAAGCAATTTGGAGATATGTTTATTTAGTTTACAGGTTACAGTCCATCACAAGGGAAAACAAGCCAGCAGATTAATGGATAAACTCCAAAGGCACGCGTCTTACTAGACCGTTCCCTCTAGCTTGCTCTGCTACTTTTCTTATATGGCCCACACTCGCCTGTATAGGGAGTGTGCCCAGAGTGGGCTGGGAACTTTTAGACCAATTAGTAATCGGACATGTCTATAGGCCAATCTGATGGAGGCAGGTCTTCAACTGATGGTCCCTCTAACCAGTTGTGTCAAGTTGGTAACCAAATTAGACATCACAGAAAGAGGCTATGGTTGTATGGAGACGTTTTGTGAAGGGTGTTTATTTGTTAGTTTAATCACTAGGGAACTTCAATAAGGTATACCTTTTTTTCTAGTTTCCATTTTGTTATGTGCCTTTGAAATAGTTCTTTTTAGTATGACAGCCTGTCTCCCGCCTCTATGCGCAATCAGGAAGAATTCTGAACTCACATGAGTATCAGACACCCCTGATGATTAGGAAGAAACAAAGCAAAAACAGGTGAAGAGGGAAGAAATGAATAAGACCTGGGATAGTCAGGACATGCCTATGTGAAAATCATTTCCATTGCCATCCTTGAAACCTCAGTCTGATTTGAAAGAACAAGTATTGTTATCTCCCTCCATGGAAGTCCAAATAATCAGAATACACATGTAACCGACATCAGAAAACTGATGCCTTTGGCCATTCTTCATTCTGTCCAGCTCTAGTACTTGAAAGGACAGTAACCGTATACTTTTCTAACCCTGGCATGGCCCATGGAGCATCCCTCACACTTCAGAATGAAAAAGATATGTCATATTATTTGTAATTTCGTATCATGTCTGCTCATGCTGGATGGAAAATTTTCCTTTTTTTCAGTCAAGAATTGATTGCACAGGCATGTGGTTGTCTGGTAAATAGAACCACAGGTTAAGGGAACCTTTAAATGAGAAACCTTTAAATGAGTCTCCAGTCTCTGAGGCTGCCTCTTTCCAATTGCAATGGTTTTCAGGAAAGGTGGCTGTCATGCAAGTCTGCACAACTTTCAGGTATGAACTTGCCCTGTAGGTTCGTCTACTCCCACTACCAGCGCCATCAACCAACTTATCAGCGAGTCCGCATGAGAAGATGATTATACAGGATAGCACAGGCCATGTCCCAGGGGACAGAGCAAAAGTGTCATGTGGAACATGATAGCAAGAGAGGATCACTAGTGCAGACTTGAAAGATTCAGTAAATCTTGGGATTTGGGTTCTAGAAAAATGGAGGTTTTAAGTCCTGACAGGCAGAGGTAATACACATTCCTACATACAGCACTGCTGTGTGAACTGGCTCTGGAGTTAAAGACATAATATTTAATAGATGGAAATCAACTGTGAGTTTCTCAAAAGGAAGAGGTAAGAAACATGGTGGTACTTATATTGAAAAGGTGGAGGGAAAATATCAGAAGAAAGATGCCTGTAATTATTTTTTAATTGAACTGTCTTACTTCGAACAGCACAGATATAGACAGTAAAAGTTAGAGTGGACAATAGGCAGAGCCCTCTCCAATTGCTCTATGTTACAGTCAGTGAAATGAGGCTCACATGCAAAGGTATCCCAAGCAGAAACAACCTGACTTTCTATTTGCCTCTTTTGAAAAGCAAATTCTACAGGAAATACATGATTTTCTAAGAGAACATTAAAGTGATTGAAAGTCAGAGGAAGACATGAA
>LOJH01051671.1:0-12474 GCA_001685095.1 Ellobius talpinus
TTTCCTATGCCAAAACAGACGGGAAAGGGAAACAAAATAAAGCGAAATCCAATACTCTCCTGTGTGAGACCTTTGTAGGAAAGGGGGCGGGCAGGTGTGGGGTTTTGTCTGGTAGAGGTTGAGTCAAGGCCTCCTTCCTTGGCGTCTATTGGGGAAACTGAGGCAAACTGACAGACCTAGACCTTGTGTCCATTTGAGACCTGATCAATCAGTGACCGACCAATGGGTAAACGTCACCCAGGTGGGGATTATCTCTCTCTAAGGAGGGTGAATGTTAGTGAAGGCGGATAGAATGATTAGACCTAAGGTGGGACTTCCGGCAGTGTATTTGTATTTGGGAGACTTAGGGGGAAAGGAGGTTTAAGATCTTGAATGGGAGGGAGAAGCAGGGATAGTGTAGGCCGAGTGCTGAAAACCGGCTAGGCTCCATCCACGAGGCTGGAGGGAAAGGGAAGGTTGGGAGGGAAGGGGAACCGTGTTTGCGGCATCTGGAGTCATCGATCTTCCTTTTCCTTCCTAATTTCGTGGGCGCTGAGTTTGCAGACGGATGAGGGAACATTGGGAGGAGGTGATGGGGGAAGGGACGAGTGCAGGTTTGGAGGGCGGGGCTGAGTCGCGGATGGTAGCCGCTAGCAAACAGCCCCCTTCAGCCAGCTGCCCACCCTCTCCACCTCCGCCTTCAGCTCCCTCCTGCAGCCTTGGCTGCTAATTTTATCCGCCCCCAACCCTGGCCCGGGCGTTAATTGGCTGCAGCTTCATTAGCAGTTCTCAACTCAGCAACCCCCCTCCCCTTGGGACCCCCCTGACTGGGCCTTGGGGGTGGTGGTGCAGACAAGCTGAAACAGAGAGTCTCTCTTCGTCTTCAGCCAGACTTCTCTGGAGTTCCGGGTAAAGGTGCCCACAGAAAAGAGCGCAGGGCCCTCCGCAGGATCGCCCACAGCGCAGCCTGATACTGAATATAGGGGCGGATCTGACCCTGAGAGTAAAAAATCATGGGCAAAAAAATAAATATCTAGAGCTGGGGATGGAGCTCTTACCTAGCATGCCCAAGGCCCTGGGTTCAATACACAAATAAAGGAAGGAGGATACGGATACGTAGGCGGGTAGGAATGAGAGGAGAAGGAAGATGGACTGGTTTCTCTCTCCTGGGCCTGTTGCTGGAGTCACCTGAGAGAACTGAAGCTCTGGAGAGACAGCCCTAAAAGATACTCAGAGACTTCATGTGAGACCCAGGTGGGACCGCCTAGGGTGGGAGTGACTGGAACCAGAAGGCTTGCGACTCTCGAGCATACTCTACATTCCGTCTGTAGCACTGGTGGAAACCGAAACTACCCTCCCAACGGTGATCACACGTCCTTCTGTGGATCATCCTCTCTTGCGACTCAAACATTCCTCTTCCAAGGCTCTGTCCACCTACTCCCCTCTCTTCCTTATGCATCCGGATGTGTGAGAAAAGTGAGCTGCTGGACGCTCTGCCCGTTTACCTCTTCATGGCCCATCAGTGAGCCCTGTCTCCCCAGGGTTAAGGCATACCTAGCATGGCTCAATGTCTATTGAATGAATAAATGCATAAAATGGCTGTGTAGGGCAATGCTCTTCACAAACAATGCTTACTGGAATCCCCAAGAGAGGTTTGGTTGTATGTCTTCATTGCTGTCTTTGAGAGCCATTGAACTAGAAGGGTTTTGTTTTGTTGTTGTTTTGTTTGTCTGTTTTGGTTTTTCGAGACAGGGTTTCTCTGTAGCTTTGGAGTCTGTCCTGGAACTCACTCTGTAGACCAGGTTGGTCTTGAACTCACGGAGACCTACCTGTCTGCCTCCTGAGTGCTGGGATTAAATGCATGCTCCATCACCGGCTGGCTGAACTAGAGGTTTTAGGATATCCCCAGCTCATGCAGAATCTTCCCTTGGAGAGGTCAATGAGTCCCCCATTGAAAGATTTACTCAGATCAGGTTCAAGAACTTGGTGATTGCTGGATAGTCTGTAAATAAGTACTGAAATGCACCGTGGGATGGCCAGAGGAGGAGCGGCTTTCTTTGCCTCGGCTGATGGGCCATGAAGGAAGCAGTTTTGAGTCAGAAGGACGATCCACAGGGAGCTTGTTCACAAGCAAAGCTTCATTTCATCCCTACCATAAACTCTATAAGTAGCCGAGGCTAGCCTTGAACTCCTAATCCTCCTGCCTCCACTTTGTTAGCGTTGGAATGACAGGCGTGGGCCATCACAATTATTTTATCATGGTTTTACAAGTGAAGAAAACTGAGGGCCGGCGAGGTTATTTTGCTATAATCCTAAAGCAGGGGCTTGGGTCTTCTACCCTTTCAAATTATATTAGCTCCCACTGTGCTATAGTTCTTTACCTTCTATATGTGTCTCTGAATCTCCCAGAGGATTTTATAGTTCTTGGTAGGCACAAACCAACCAACCAACCAACCAAACGAACAAACCAAAGAAACCAAAAAAATGCTTTCCTGAACAACTGACAGGAAAAACAACAACAGCAACAACAATAAAAACGACCCTGAGCTTCAAGACTCTTTTAGGCAACCTGGAGGTACAGATGCAAAATAAGAATTAAAAACTACAATTCCCAGAAGGCCATATTCTAGAGAGCACGCATGCGCAGATAGCTCCCCTTAACGAACTTCACGGGGATATTTTCTTGCGCATGCGCTCTAAGGCCAGTCGGCTTCCGACCCCTCCCCTGTTACTACTCTGGACCGGAGTTGGTGGCTGGTCATTCTGTGACCTCCGGAAGCGATGGTGCCCTTCTCTTGGCTTTGGACCACTCGGGTAAGAACAGGGTTCTGGATACTGGAGGGCCAGTGGAAAGGCCCACCCCACTTTAGTTCCTCTTCACAAAGTGGGATTCCCCTGGCTCCTTCACCGCACGTGTTCTGGGGCCTCGGGGAGCAGCTGCTTAACCAGGAAATCCCTGAGAGTCCTGGGCGCACGTGCGGTGCCTGGGCCGCTAGTTCTGGCGACCAGACGTCCCAGGGTCTGTGATCGCATCGTTCACACGGCTTCAGGTAGAGGTCCGCAGACCCTGCGTTAGCAGTATCTTAGTGAACAAGTGGGGTTCCCGGCTTCGATGTGCTAGTTTCATTTTTCCCGCCAGCTCTGAGTTATGGAGATGATGCAACCGAGCCTCCGTGCTTTCATCAGGCAGGGGTCCCGCTGCAGCGTGGGCGGAAGGAAGTAGGGAGGTGGTGTGTGTGTGTGAGAGAGAGAGAGAGAGAGAGAGAGAGAGAGAGAGAATTAAGATTTTGGCTCCCTTCTGGGCAAACACCGTCACTCTACCCCCACTCCCGCCAGTACACACCTCTTTCCAAGAACTGCTTAAAAGTCTATTCTACTTTCGTTGCTCTGGAAACTATCCTTACAGCCTGTGGCGTTAAGCCCTGTTAACTTGGTGTCTTTTCTCATTGGGTAGTCTCTTAGGGAGGCTGTACAGGAGGTCCTCCCCCTTTATGTCCATATTCTGCCTTCATGTATGTATGTATGTCCATCACATGCATGCTTGGGTACCCACAGAGTTCCTTCAGGTCTCCTGGAACTGGAGTTACAGATGATTGTGAGCTGCCATGTGGGTGCTGAGAGCTGAACCTCTGTCCTTTGCCTTGCACAAGAGCAACAAGTGTCCTTAACCACTGAGGCACCGCTCCAGGGCCAGGAAGGCCCTTTTGTTCCTGTGTGTGGGGCGACCTTGAATTCTCAGAATCTCTCTTCTGAATTTGGGGGATATGGACTTCTGGAGGGAGGGCAAGCTTTGCTCTGTGACTTGGCAGAGCGACTCCCGGGGTTAGGTGGAGGGAGCTTTGGAGGGGGGTTGAGTAGAGCTGATCAAAACTGCCCTTTGGATAGTGATCTGAACCTTGACGCTAGAACTTGCTTTTCAAGGTGAAGGTGGGGGTGGTGAGAACCGAGTTTACTTGGCTGGACCAGGCTGCCAGCTTAGCCAGAGGGCTCTCTGTACCCATGGCCGAGGGTGATCGGGAGAGGTCTGGACAATTTTTAATTAATCCTGGCTTTCTTGCCCTAAGCCTCTGCAGCGATGTGGTCAGCTGGTCTGGATGGCTGCTCGGGCTCAGCACAGCAAGGTGGCCCAGACACAGGCTGGGGAAGCAGCTGGAGGCTGGACAGGCCAGGAGACTTTGGCAGACAGTGACCCTGAGGTGTGGGAGCTGCTGCAGAGGGAGAAAGACAGGCAGTGTCGTGGCCTGGAACTCATCGCCTCAGAGGTAGGATATGAGGATGTGGGCCGAGGACCCAGCTACCATGAGTGCAGAAAGTAACACGCCATCTTCCTGTTGTTTCTCCGGGGTCTTCTCCCGCTCTTTGGACTGCCCTCTGAAGCATCCAGTTGACGGGGCTTCTGGAGCCCTACAGTTTCATTTCTTCCCTCTCTCCCCCTCTTGTCAGAAGAAAGAGGAAACGCAGGTTGAGTGGACAGTTGGCCTTCCCGGGGCCATCCATCATAGCAGCTAAGTTTGAGAACGCTGCTCCTGGTCCTGCCTCATGCCTGGCAAGGAACCCAGAGTCCTAGAGCTTTTTCTGTAGCCTGTCTCTCCCTCCAACCCCCCAGCCTGTGGGCTCTGGCAGGGGTGGGACGGTGGGAGTCCAGGGGAAGGGGCTCATTGCCTTCTGACACTGCCCCCCCACCCCAGAACTTCTGCAGCCGAGCTGCGCTGGAGGCCCTGGGGTCCTGTCTGAACAACAAGTACTCGGAGGGTTACCCTGGCAAGAGGTGAGGGCCAGACCGACGGGCTGGAGGGCAGCATCAGGGATGGCACTCCCAGTGGCAAAGCCTTTTTGAGCCCATTAGTGCTTGTGGAGCAGTGACCGTCCCAGCCCTTGGCTTTTGGCCAAGTGTCCTTTCTCTGTGCCCTTATGTACCCTCCCCGTGGTAGATACTATGGAGGAGCAGAAGTTGTGGATGAAATCGAGCTGCTCTGCCAGCGCCGGGCCTTGGAAGCCTTTGACCTGGATCCTGCACAGTGGGGAGTCAATGTCCAGCCATATTCAGGGTCCCCAGCCAATCTGGCTGCCTATACAGCTCTTCTTCAGCCTCATGATCGAATCATGGGGTTGGACCTGCCCGACGGTGGCCAGTGAGTATGGCTAGAATGAATGATGGGTTCGGTGGGCAGTAATGATGTGGGATGGGAGTTATTTAGAGAATACATATCAGGTCCTGTGAAGATGGAACATACCTGTCCCATCTTACAGAGGAGGAGAGCAAGGTCTTAGCATCCAGGGGAACGCATGGGGGGCGGGGGGCCGAGCTGGAACCAGTGTTCCAGGGACAGGTGTGTGGAGGTGGGCTGGAAGCGGCTGGTTAAGTGAAGTTATTTCACTTTGAGATTCTTTTCTTTCTAGTCTCACGCATGGCTACATGTCTGATGTCAAACGGATCTCTGCTACATCCATCTTCTTCGAATCTATGCCCTATAAGCTCAACGTAAGTGTTCTAGGGCCTGGGCACTTGGCCCTGACGGTTTGTTCTTGGCCAGTGGGAGGACCTGGAGGTCCAGCCTTCAGCCCCAGGGAGCATGAGCTGCACCTGCTGCCACTTCAGGGCTTTAGCTACTTAATCTATTTATCCAGCCCCAAACCGGCCTCATTGACTATGACCAGCTGGCACTGACCGCTCGGCTTTTCCGACCACGGCTCATCATAGCTGGTACCAGTGCCTATGCCCGCCTCATTGACTATGCCCGCATGAGAGAGGTTGGTGAGGGGCTGGAGAGCAAGGGTGGTTAGAGGGGCTGGGAAGGACAGCTTCCCCAGGCTGAGGCACGTCTCTCTACCCTGCCCAGGTTTGCGATGAGGTCAAGGCACACCTGCTGGCAGACATGGCCCACATCAGTGGCCTTGTGGCTGCCAAGGTCATCCCTTCACCTTTCAAGTATGCGGACATCGTCACCACCACCACTCACAAGACTCTTCGAGGGGCCAGGTCAGAACTATCTGGGGTTAGACCTTGCTAGGGAACTTGGGGGTGGGTGGAGTGAGGCTGGACCCTTCGACCACTGGGATCCAGTGCACCAAGCACAGTTGAGCGGCCTCGGAGCCTCTGAGTGTCCAAAGCAGCCGTCTCTGTCCCCATTGCCTGTCATTGGCTTAGATCCCAACTACTTGTTTTCCACATAGGTCAGGGCTCATCTTTTACCGGAAGGGAGTGCGGACTGTAGACCCCAAGACTGGCCAAGAGATCCCTTACACTTTTGAGGACCGAATCAACTTTGCTGTGTTCCCATCCTTACAGGGGGGTCCCCACAACCATGCCATTGCTGCAGTAGCTGTGGCCCTCAAGCAGGTCGGGGAGCCTTCCCTTGTGTCGGGGTGCCTTGGTCCAGAGGCTTTGCTTCCTTACTTTGTAACTGAGGCTGAGGCAGATAGAAGGGAAGTGGCTAAGGTGGGAGGCAGCAAGGTTGGGGTCGGAGTCTTGCTTAGTTCAAGTCCTAGACAGGGCCTGTTCTCAGGCCTGGGGTGACGGGGTGCTGTCTTATCTGCAGGCCCGCACCCCTATGTTCCGGGAGTACTCCTTACAGGTGCTGAGGAACGCTCAGGCCATGGCTGATGCCCTGCTCAAGCGAGGCTACTCACTGGTGTCGGGTAAGCCAGCGGGTGGGTGAAGGCCTTTGTGGCCTTGAGAGGCCCCAGACTCCCCAATCTCCGTTTACTATCCCCCTAAGGTGGCACTGACACCCACCTGGTGCTGGTGGACCTGCGACCCAAGGGCCTGGATGGAGCCCGAGCTGAGCGGGTGTTGGAGCTTGTGTCCATCACTGCCAACAAGAACACCTGCCCTGGAGACCGCAGTGCCATCACTCCCGGGGGCCTGCGGCTTGGTGAGGCCTGGGGTCTGAGGAGGGAAGGCTCCCAGCCACACTCAGGATCCTGACTGTGCTAACTGTCTGCTGCACTCCAGGTGCCCCAGCATTGACTTCTCGGCAGTTCCGCGAGGATGACTTCCGTAGGGTCGTTGATTTTATCGATGAAGGAGTCAACATTGGCTTAGAGGTGAAGCGCAAGACTGGTGAGTGGCCCCAAAGAGCCCCAGCCAAGGAGTTTCCACCCATTGTCCTCCCTGCTGTTCTGGCTTCCGCCTTGTCTAGAGCTCTGACCATCTTGTCATACTCTGTTCTCAATATTTTCAGCCAAGCTCCAGGATTTCAAATCCTTCTTGCTCAAAGACCCAGAGACAAGGCAGCGTTTGGCCAACCTCAGGCAACAGGTGGAACAGTTTGCCAGGGCCTTCCCAATGCCTGGATTTGATGAACGTTGAGGACCACGCAGACTGGAAGTTACCTTTCTGCCTACCTGGACCACAAAAGAGACCTCGCTGATCTTTCTGGGTTTCGGTAGAGGGAGGAAGGCCTTCTATTTAGGGCAAGAGCCAGGCATAAGCCCCCTCCTGGAATTTGTAGCTGAGATTTCTGTTTTGTAGCCATTTCTAGAAGAAGCCCCAGTACACACCCAGCTTGTTTTTGAGACAGGGTCTCACTTGGCCTTGAACTGACCTTGCTACCTCCACTTCCCAAGTGCTGGGATTGCAGGTATCCACCATCACACCCAGCTTCCCCGCAGCTGTCTGCCCCACCGGCCCTGTACCATATCTCAGTGTTAGACTCTTGCTCTTTCTTGGGGAGGGGGAGTTGCGTGCTGAGCCCGAGAAAGGGGTGGGCAGACACCCTCCTTCCTGTTTTTATCTAATAAAAAGCTAACCTGCCCAGAGTTCCTATTACTGTGGGAGGGGTCCCCTGGGCCAGCCAGTGATTCGACTCCCTCAACATGTATTTCTCCTTCCTCCCACCACCATAAGGACCCCCGGGGCTGTAGCCTCCCCGCTCTGTCTCTGATCAGAGCCGACACCAGACGTGATTAGCAGGCGCAGCAAATTCAATTTGTTAAATGAAATTGTATTTTGCCCACGGCTGCTTCTGTTTGATCCCCAGGGACTGAGGAGCAAGGGAAGGGAGGGGTGGGGAGAAAGCACAGGAAGGCCCAGGTGCAGGTGGGAGGGGGTGTCATTGATGGGAGGCACCGTCTTGGGCAGGAAAGGAACAAGCTGCCTGGTAGAGGCTCTCCATCCTAGGCAAGCTGGGTAGCCAGGACGAGCCCAATCGAGCCTGGGCAGCCACTCCCCCTAGACCTTGCTCAAAACTTGCACTAACATGGGGCCTGACACATCGCTTGGCACTCAGGCCCCTGCTTGCTGTTGGCACATGTCTGTCACGTTCAGCACGTAGCCTTGCCATGCCCAGTTAGCCGTGGGGGGTAGGAGTGGAGAGGAGCTAGCTTGGGCCTTTTGGGTCAACCCCAGCCTCTGCCTGCAGCTTTGACTACCCACCCCCACCGTGGGACTCAAGCTGAGGGTCAGAGGTTCTTCCTCTACTGGGAGCAAGGGAGGAGGGTGGGGGTGGAGCCACACACACACACCCGCGTGGGAATCCAGCCCATGTAAGCAGAGATGGCTAGAGTCTGGGATAGCGAACGGAAGAAGCGCGTGATTTCCATGGCACCCTCGGGCCCTGCCTTAGAAGTCTGGCCGGTCCTTCTTCAGCTTCTTGTAGTCCGTGGAAACAGCGAGGAACTGTGGGGAGGGAAAGGAGATTGAAGGAGTGTCTCTTGCCTCCCTTACTTGCTGTGTGTAGGGTACAGGTCTCGGGCCAGGAAAGAGGTGGAAGGAGGCACTTTAGGTCCACAGTCACCTTGTACTGGTCGTTGGGACTCACACGGTTCCAGGGCTCTGGGTTGTTCTTTCTGTCCCAGCTGTAAGGAGGATAGGAAGGTTAGGGTCTTTTCTGGGGACCAGGACACTGGCATTAAACAAGACCTTAGTGTCACCACCCCCGGTTTCCTACCCTGGGGAGGGGAGCACATTTCCTAGAGATTGACAGAAGAGGGCATGTTAGCAGGTGCTGACGAGAGGCATGGTACCTGGTGACATTGTCTAGCCCATGGATTCCCCAGGGTTTCTGCCTCCTAGGTTAACCACTCAGAGTCCTATGAGCCAGTAGAAACCCTGAAAAGCAGGGCTTTGGTGGTATGCCTCAAATTTTAGGGTCAGAGTGGCCTTGTCAAAGGTCCTCTTGATGCTTCTGGCAGGACATGAAGTCTCACTGCCACCAGAGAGCCTCAGAGCCCCACACTGCCAGACCTCCAGCACTTCTGGGCAGGCACAGAGGTACCTAAAAGCCAGATGTGGCCAATGGAGCTGTGTCGCCATGGCAACCCTGTGGCGAGCAGGATGGGATTCCAGCCACCCCACGTGGCTAGCACTGACAAGTGAGCCACCAGGTGGTCCAGATGGGCGATGAGGGTCTCTCGGATCAGGCATTCCTGCCCTCTGAAATGCTGGGTGATAACAATGGAAATAAGGACGTAGACCAAGGGACCCCTTCTAGGGTCACCCTTTAATTACCATTAATCCTAAGCAGTCCCATTTTGCTCCGCCCAGGACCCCTGCTTGCCTCCCAAGCCCTGTAGTTACCAGACATCCGGGCTACGCAGCGCCAGTCGAAGTAGATAGAGCCCAGCACTGCCCATGCCCAGGCAGATGAAGCCGATCATTGGGATGAGCTGCAGAAAGAGCCAGGTGGTCTGGGGTCCGAACTCCACCCGGTTCACATTCACTCACCCTGTGCCGGCTTTTCTGTCCCTCTTATTTACCCAAGGTCGGGTGCCGCCCTCCCTTCTGGGAGCGAGACCTGAAACCTCCAGCCACAGTTTCCTCACTCCGTTGCCCTACATGAGCTGGCCCAAGGTAGATTCCGGGGATATTGATATACTGCAGAGACAGAGTGTGGGATGCCCCTGGGAAGATTTGGGAGCATTAAGGAAACTAGACTGGAGGCAGGGTTTGTGGGTCTTGAGAGGTGGGGTCGTAAGAGGGAAGTGAGGATCTGGGACTGAACTCACCCCGGGGTGTCTTTTTATCTGCCGATAGAAGCGGGCCCCTGAACTGGTTCCTGCCATCTTTTTCCAGTGTCTGTTCTCTGCTGGATCTGTTCTATTCCTCTCCCTGGGGTCCCGCCCCCCATCGGGGAGGGGTCAGCCCAGCCCAGCCAGCCCCACCCAGTTTGTTTCCTCCCAGCAATTCCAGGTCCAAAGAAGACTGGAGAGCGTTGGGAAGCCTTGAAGTTTCTCCTTCCCAACTCTCTCCTACAGATGGGGGAATCCTGGCCCATGAGACAACATTCATTATACTTGAGTCTTTGGGTATCTGAGGGAGAAGGCCCTCTGGCACCCAGAGACTGAAGGGGAACCCCGATGCTGGACAGGCAAGCAGACAGCCCACTAGCAAAACAGGGATGTGGAATGTCCACGGGAGAGACCAAGGAACAGCAAGGGCATCGCTAGCGTTTTCCCTACACCCCTGGAGCCTCCCAGGAGCTAGCAGGCCTTGAGAATACAGGTTCTGCCTCAGCATGGTGCAGATGGAGGAGGGCATTGCTAGCGCCCCCAGCGCCTCTTGTTCCAGGGCAGTTCCGATGAGTTGTGGTTGGCCTGGAGTAGTTAGGGTGGAGGCTGTAGGTGCATGAATCTCTGCACTGCTCAAAAAGTAAGACAATGGCTGGGGCAGTCTGGGGGCCTGAGACAGAAGGCAGAGCTCTCTCCAGGGAGGCCACCATACTCATCCCTGGCTTTGGGGTCAGAGGAAGAGCTCTGAATGAAGGAGGCCGACTTAGAAGGCTGGAAGGGATGTCAAAACAGCCAAGAGAACAATCAATTCAGGTATACCTGTATTGCCAGGGCAGGAAGTTTCCCCCACCCTCCATCTTCGGAGGACTGGTTTTGGGGACACAGGGTGAACCTCACCTGCCTCTCGCATGTTAATTTCCATCACGCCCTCCCACTTAGCTTCTGCTCCTGGATCCTGCAAAGCTCCCCTATTTCTCCCCTAAAGAACTTGTCCTATGGTGGGCACCCTCAGGGATGAGCTGTGTACCCGCCACTGCTTCCCTGGGGTACAGGGAGGGGGACGGCCCTTTCTGAGGGGCCCCTCACTTCCTCACACACCGATACCTCACCCGCCTGCCCCTTGAGCTGACAAGCTCTGCTGTAATTAGGCTTCAGGGTCCGGGCTCTCCGCCTCCCTCCGGTGGATAATGAGATAAAGTGTCAGAGACATGGCGAGAACAAAGAGACAGAGACTCGCTGAGATGGGGGTGGGGATGGGGTAGAGGAGGGGGGCTAATGGGATGTCACAGTCTGGAGCATCAGCACCTTTAGGGTTGGGCCAGGGAGGATGTGTCCTGTCACCAGTATCCCGCTGGACCGCTGGAGACTGAGGTGGGGGTGATGCTAAATACCAATCTTGAAGCTTAAACTCCAGCAGCTGCCCAGCTGGGCTGCACATCTGGTGGTGCTCTGTAGTACAGCTGGGGAGTCAGGACTCCGGGAGGGACATCTGGCCTTGGCTTTATGCCCCTTTGCTCTTGGGCCCTCGCTTGCCTAGTTCTGGTGACCTAGGTAGGCCTGGGGAGAGAGACCCAGAGCCTGTCCTGGTACAGTGGAGGTAGCAGGTTTCTCCTCCCTTGGGTCTCCAGTCCGCTCTTAAGCTCAGATATTATATCGTCACTTCTGCTCTTGCCTCTCCGCAGTTTCTTGACACTTCGTCTGCTCCTGATCTGGGTCTCTGTGTGCCTATCTCTGAAACCCCTCCCCTTCTGGGTTCCCCTATCTGGATGGTGGTCTTTGGGGTTCCAGGTCTTACCCCATCTCCTTCCCTGCATTTTCCCCCTACAGTAACTCAGACCGTGCTGGCCCAGCAGGTGAGGGACAACAGGAGTCGTTAGCCGAAGATTAGGCACAACCCGTGGTCCCAAGAGGACCAGACTCTTCAACTCTAAACCGCTCCGGGCTACTAATCCGTGTGGCTAGCGGCGCAGCAAGTCAAATGCAGCTGGGCTCTCCAGAGCAAGCAGATTGCGGGGGTCCGTGGGTGCGGGTGCCCTCTGGAGGCCGAGCCGCTCTCAAGTTCAGAGACGAGGTCTCGGGCTCCCCCTGTCGGGCAGAGACTGCTCTGCATTTCCAGTGTTTGCTCAAGTCTGCGCCTGGAGTGTGCTGTGCACACAGGTCTGTTCCCAGTGGCTTACTCGCTCATGCAACCGAGGCAGGACCCTCTCAGCCTCCACTCTTCTGGCTAGTCAGAGGACGCAGCTGGGGTGAGGACTCTCTCGCCAGGTGTGGACAGCATCCAGGTTCAGGCTGAATTCTCTCTCCAGGCTGACCTCACACACCTGGGGCTTCATCTCTGCTCTAGTACTGTGGGGACTGGCCTCTGACTTGGCCTTCCCTAAGACCCTGGTTGACTTCTTTCTGCCGCTCTTCAGACTGTCTCTAGCTCTATGTCTTTCAGTATGTCTGCCTCTCCTTGACACTCTGCTCCCCACCTATCCACCTAGCTTTGTCCTTCTGTGTCTGCTTCTCTGTGTCTCTCCTTCCCCTTACACCTTGCTGTGG
>LOJH01051672.1:10397-23111 GCA_001685095.1 Ellobius talpinus
ATACAATGTAGTGAAGAACCTCACCAAAGCATACTTTTAGAAATGGTAATTTTTGCTTATGAAATCAATAGCTCAACAAATACCACTTTAAAAAAATAATTGCCATAGGTGAATTGCATCAAAGACATTTCAGTTTCTATGGTTTTTTTTGTACAGTCTTTTCCTTGCAACTCAACCTGATCTATAAGTAGGGATTTCACAAATTTCCACATCACAAAAATTATCCCCATCAGCTCCTANATACAATGTAGTGAAGAACCTCACCAAAGCATACTTTTAGAAATGGTAATTTTTACTTATGAAATCAATAGCTCAACAAATACCACTTTAAAAAAAATAATTGCCATAGGTGAATTGCATCAAAGACATTTCAGTTTCTATGTTTTTTTTTGTACAGTCTTTTCCTTGCAACTCAACCTGATCTAGAAGTAGGGATTTCACAAATTTCCACATCACAAAAATTATCCCCATCAGCTCCTATTCTAACATAAGCATTTGTTCCATTCTTCTAATCTAGAAGTCTCCGACTGAGCTTATTAAAGAAAATCAATTCATCATGTCTTACCGGGAACAAGCATAGTCACCCCTTTTATTAATAAATGTGGAAATCCATCATGTAAAACCATCCTGCATCAGCTTTCTGAAATAAGTCACACTGATGTGGATATGCCAAGTATGACCACAGACGTTTTAAATCTCATTGGCAAATACAATGGGACAGGATTTGAACCTAACTACTTTAAAGGATGTAAAAAAGTTCATCCTATTGAGAGCTTCGTAATGATCCAGTCTAAGGTTTCATGGAGAAGTAAATTTAGCAGTTTACTCTGCCCATGAGTCTCAAATGAGTTGAGCTCATAACAGCTGCTCTCAGCGGTCTACTGGAAGCTTATTTGCTGCAGGTGCAAAGGGAAGTGATGGCTTTGATGTTAAGTTTATATA
The DNA here is from genome assembly GCA_001685095.1 of Ellobius talpinus. Taxonomy (NCBI): domain Eukaryota; kingdom Metazoa; phylum Chordata; class Mammalia; order Rodentia; family Cricetidae; genus Ellobius; species Ellobius talpinus. The sequence continues at coordinate 11,340 of LOJH01051672.1, forward strand.
TGGTACCTGCAGACTATGTTTTCACTTTATCCCCTCTCAGAATACGTCTATTTCCCAAGTCATTATGCTCTTTTATACTGAAAATTGGGAATTGCTCTTTCAAAATTATGATGGGTGAGAAGCTAAGCAGTTTTATAAACTTTTATATCTAAATTATAGTTACTGTAGCTGTGACACTATATATTAAAATAAGTCCTCTAAACCTGTATGAAAGTGCTTGCATTTTTAATTGCTGGCATGGTACAAGAAATATAAAAACAAAAGGAGTTCCTCTTTTCAAGTTGTGCTATATTTTGTAACCTCAAAATCCTTTATGAGAATATGTTATGTAATATTTATAATGGAATATCATTTTGTCCTTTACCATTTTTTCAATAGAAAATGGAATAAAACACCACAAATTCCACAAGAATATTAAATATTTTCATTTAAAATCATAGTTATAAATCTTCGCTGCCAAAGAGTATTATTTAATTTAAATTGTAAATTATCTTGAAATAGAACCAGTCAAACATTACAAATGTGGCTGATCATTATAAAGACTGAACTAACCAGTGGTGAATGCTTATGAGGTTTACTTCCAGTGTGGTATTGATTTAATTTATGCTCACATCTCTAAATAATTTGTAAACTTTTTGTCAGTTTGCTGGACAAGGAACCACAGCACAACAAATTTTTCAAGTAAATCTTAGATAATTTTCAGCAATTTGCTTTTGATTAAAACAGATGGGCATCTTCTTCATTCTACCAAATGTCAGCCTTGTTTGACAAGGGCACCATTCTGATTGATGGGGTTTGCATTTCATCACGTTTCTGGTATTCACTGTGATTTAGTCTTGTTCCTTCAGCAACATATTCGGATTGAGTCTAAGCCTATGTACTCAAGCTCTCTGCACCACAACTTACGATTGTTGACAGTTTTGTGAGCACCTGACTTAAAAATAGCATCATCATAATCACTTGCAGATAGGCAAATAGAAAAGTCACAGATATGAGCCTAACCATCCAACATCACTTTGGAAGAAGTTGAATTTAGAGTTGCCCTTAGCAACCAAGCTAGTTTATTGTCCTCTTTTCACGTACAAGCTATTCTTATGATAACATGGAAGTTTCCTGTTTTTCAGGGAATCATCCTTTCATTTTGCCTATTTTTTTCTCATGTGCAGATGATTTCTCAATATTTTCTGTAGTTTACCTAGTGCCAAACTGTGTCAGAAGACTTCCAACAATAGCCAGAAGTTTAATTATATTTTCCTTTTTGTTCCCTATCATTCTTACTTCCAAGAATATTCTGTCATGTATTGAGTGGACTTATAACAAGTTCTTACAAGATAGCTTCACTATCAAACAAATCTCACAAATGTAAACGTGAAGTGAGATTTGAAAGTTAAAGTGGTGTTTGCAAAATGGGTTTGTTGATATGCTTGCAGTACCAGTTCAGAAGACAGAAAAGGAAGGTTTGCGTTCCAGGAGAGCTCAGGCAAATGACGTAAAGAAATGAGGAAGATGGAAAGAGATGAAGGAGAGAAGTAAGGAAAAGAAGGAGGAGAGAGAATGAAGGGCAGATTGGGTGAGGAGAAAGGATATAAGGTTTTACTTTGTTTTAGAAGTAAATGAATTTATATGATTCCAGGTTAAGCATTTATTTTACTAATTACATAAATTTCTATCCCAAATTCTGCTCTCCCAACTCTCATAAGATACTTTTGACAATAAAATTTATTATGGAAATAAGTATGCATATATTTTGTATCTTTATTGTCACTACATTAAAACCTTGTCTTCGGGTTTTCTATTGCTGTACAAAGACACCATGACCAAGGCAACATTTAATTCTGGTGACTCATTTACAGTTACAGAGGTTTAGCCCATCATGGGAGGAAACACGGTAGCATGCAGGCAGTGATGCTTCTTGACATGAAGTCAGCTGCCAGTCACACTGAGTAAAGCTTCAGAAAAAGACCTCAAAACCACCCCCACAGTGGCCCTCTTCCAACGGAAGGTATGGTCCAGATTAAAGGCATGCTCTCCAGACTCAAGGTCTGGCTGGGTTAAAACTGTGTGTCATCCAATCTCCTCCAATAAGACCACTCACTCTTTTTCCAACAAGGCCACACCTCCCAATAGTGCCACTGCCTATGAGCTAATAGGGGCCAAATATACTCAAATTACCACAAACTACTAATAAATTTCATGGCCCAAGACATGAAAGCAATGTACTTGGAGGTAACTAATGCCAGAAGCTCAGACTTTCTGGTTAATTTACAGACATTTTTCCTCTCATCAATGCCAAAACAGGCTTCTTACATCATCTTCCTTGAAAAAAGTGTTTGCATTTGCAATGTACCAACCCCATTACTTAAGATGACTATACTCATTTTCCCTTGTGTTAGTGAATATTTGAAATAATAATAAGTCTTTTAAGTGTTACCAGGTAATTAAAGTCATTTCAAATAGTTTTAAAGTGATATCCTAAAAAATGCTGAGATGATATACTATGTTTGTGAATCATTCAGCTTAAAATGTTCTCATTCATTTAACTCTTCCAAAAATATAATATATAATGTATGGAATGATCATAAGTGATATAAAAAGGATATTAGATCTTATGTGTGAGGCCAATAAATACACACTGCAGGCAAAGAATTATCTGGATATCAAACTATGAAAAGAACATGTGTGTACATTACTTTTCAATGTTCTATTTACCAGGCAAACTCTGGGCATTGTTTTCCCACAAGTGAAGTACTCAGGGACACTGACCCTGGGAAATTTCTAAATCCTTCTCAAAGATCACCTGTGAAACCAGCTTGGAAGTGAGACAATCCCAAAAGATAATGCATCAATTCTGTCATCCCATGCAAGTTATATCCTCCACCAAATATTCAAATAATTTTTATATTTTTCTTTAATTTTGAGAATCTCACATATGAATATAAAGATGATCATATATGCTCCCTTCTATTCCTCTCTAGCTTGCTCAGTATATTATATTCACCCATTTCACCACCTCCTAACTTCACGCCTTTATAAAAAAATAATCTATTACATCCAGCTGGTGCTGCCCATATGTGTATGAGTGTATGGGCATCTACTAGAGTATAAGAATCTAGTCCTATTTGTTTTCATATTCTCAAAAAGAAGTAATTATACCTCCTCAAGCACCTATTTAATGCCAATTTTTCCTCAGTTGTACGACTGGAGATAATCAACATGGTCTATGACAAGCTTCGGTTAGCTTGATCTTGTCCAGGTCTTGTCGGGTTACCACAGCTATTATCTGTCCATGATTTGATAACAATGTCATATCCTGAAGACACTTTCACAGAACTTCATCCATGTGCCTGCTCTTACATTCTTTTTTGCTTTCTCACTAGCAATGTTTTCTGATCTTTGCTAGCGTGGGGGTTTATGTAAATGTTCCATTTGGGGTTGAGGTTAAAATTATCAGCTGGATCATATTTTCCTTTTATTTCTTTAATTTGTTTGTTTGTTTGAGAGGAAATAATCTCTTTGCCCTTTCTGACAACTCTCAGGTCACACTCCTATATTGAGGGAAGTAAGAGTAGTAATTCAAGATGGGATCTTGGAGGCAGGAACTGGAGCAGGAATAATGCTTTTGTTTCTTGCTCACTTAATCAGCATGCTCTCTGAAACAAGCCAGGACCCAGGGTTGGCCCCAAACCCAGTGGATTGAATAGACCCTCTCACATCAATCATTAATCAAGAAAATATCCCATAGAGTGTTTAGAGGAAATTTATAGAGGTATTATATTTTTTTTATTTAAACTATTTTTTCATGCATTACATTTTACGATATTCTGACCAAGTTAAACCTACCCAAATCAACAATCTTACTTTCTCTTTCTTTTTGGAATAGAAATAAGTATGGGAAGAGTACTAGTAAGATAACCTGACAAAATAAAAACAAGCAAACTGGAACATTCAATTGCTATTCCACAAGATTATGGAGATGTTTCTTCTTCACTTTTTGTGGAAGTGCATGGAATCTTATAACGTCTAACATAGCATTAAGTGCATCTTTGTAACTCTATATGCAGGAAACTACAGAATTTGACTTAGTGGCAATCATTAACATCTTTTCCCAGTAAAGCTTTGGAGTTTTACCTAAAAATATAAGCCTCACATATTCGCTTGCTATAAATTCACTTGAGAAATGAGAGAACATGACAATCATGCAAGACTTTTTGAGAGGGGAATTAGAGGATTCTGAATTCAAAGACCAGATTTAGAAGCAGAATGTGTAGCTACTGAAAATTCAAACTCCATGCATAATGATTATAATATAGATTTACATGGAAACTGACAATTTATAAAATGCTTTAAAAATTAAAAATTTTTACGATGAATCTCTCCGAGATTATCAATTTAAATATGAGGAAGCTATGTCCCTCATGGATTAAGCATTATCCCCAAATAGTACTGAAGGCTATAAATTTAGTCTCAATAAAGCTAATAGCCAGGAGAATGTTTGAATTCACATCAAGATGTGGCTATGCTTTGAGCTTGGGTTTTATCTTTACTCCTGAACACACAAACCATTAGTCAGTTCTACAATAGACTGCATATATAAGACAACACTCAAAGTTTCCAAGCACTTTGGCACTTATTCTATTTTCAATGTGGACTATACCTTAACAGCCAAATATCACTTATGCACTACAAATAAAATTGGTATTTTAGTCTTGCAACATGTGTGAACTAAGTCATTAGATCTTAGGCTCATCATAACCATTCATGTTTCAAGGTCAATGGGAGCTCAAATAAAACAGGTGCATTCAGACTAAAAAGGGCCAGGAAAGAAAATGCAACAAAATATAAGGTATCTCTTAACCTATTTGAATTGCTATGTTTTACCTGTACACACACTCAATTTGCCTAAAACAAGTCACAAAAGTTGCATTATGTAGTCCACACTTGCCTCTTTCAAATGGGTGAATGCATATCAAAGAAATAAACAGATGACTATCCATTTGTGGAACTATGTCACCTCTGTTGTGAATTTATAGACTTATGAGGCCTCAAAGGTGAGCATAACTGTAACAACTCTTTATATCAGTAACCATTAAGTATTTACTTTAAGAAGAATCTTTATAGATACCCAGTAGAGTCCAACTTCTATAATCACATCATTAAAATAGGGTTCAAAATAGCACACATTTGTGTTCTCCTTCATTCTCAAACAGAATACCTAACAAATAGGCAATGATTAATTCCTAGAAATTCAAAGAATATGTTTTGAAATTCCATATCCTATGCCATTTCATAATTAAGTTTTTTGAAAGAATGAGCTCATGTACTTCTCAGCAGAAAGTGGAGGGTAGGACAGAAAGGAAATTAGAGGAAAGGGAATTAGTATGCAATTTTATCAAGACATTGTATTCATGTTTGAAATTCTCAATTATTTTAAATTTTAAAAAGAGCATTTAGTCCAAAAATTTTAGCTAATTAAAATTTATTTGACATAATGTATATATTATATATCCATTGATGATATTCTGCATACATAGTTTACTAATTTCTTACTTTATACATAAATATGCATGATTATATACTATTTGTAAACACAATATGTACATAAGTTGTTGTTACTCTTTGGTATTTTGGCTCTTTGCTATTTGGGGTCCCACACCCAGCTCCCAAATAATCACACATGTTCTCTTATTCTTTCTTATTCATGCCTAGCCTTAGCTTGGTTTGTTTCTATCAAGTTTTTCTTAATTTAAATTATCCTGTCTACCTATTATTGCCTTTGGACTTTTACCTTTCTCTATTTATGTATACCTTTCTTTACTACTTTCTCTGTGGCCTGTTGCATAGCTGGGTGACTGACCCCTGGAGTCTTCCTCTCCTACTGTTTCCCATTTCTTGATTTTTTTTCTTCCAAGATTTCTCCTTCTATTTCTATTTATTTTTTCTGCCTGATAACCCCACCTACCTTTCTCCTGTCTTGCTATTGGCCATTCAGCTCTTTGTTAGATCAACTGGGTGTTTTAAACAGGAGAGTGACACAGCTTCATTGAGTTAAACACATGGAACATAAAAGAATGCAACGTATCTTTGCATCATGAAAACAAATGTTCTAGAGCATAAACAAAAGTAACACATCATAAAATAATATTCCACAACATATAACAATATGCAATTGACTAATGCACACACAGTTCCTGAGTAAGGCTCATAGTCATGATCCTTTGAATGATAATCATTTCTCTATTCAAAAATTGATAAGCTTTCTTGTTATTGTGGTATTATAAGAATTAATTCTCAGTATTCAAAATGGCATAAGTATGTATATATTAATTTACTTTTGTGTGTTTTAAGAGAGAGGGTTTCTTCTGTATAGCCATGACTTTCCTGGAACTCATTTTGTATACCAGGTTGGCCTCAAACTAAGGGATCCACCTGCCTCTGCCTCCCAAGTATTGAGATTAAAAGTGTATGCCACCATTCTTGGTCAATTTATGTTTGGAAATATGTTGACTTGGCCCATCACTGGAATTCCACTTACTTATCATCCTGATGCCCTGAGTTGTGGAAATCCTACAGCTTTGGGTCTGCAGGGCCAGTTCCTTCACATGCTCCAACAGATCACAGATTGAGTGGAAGTTGGGGTGGACCAACACATAACTCTGGTTCTGGGCCTGGGTAATTGTCGGGTTCATTATCCTGCCCTTGTTCTCACTACCAGACAGCATCAATAGTGTACCAGAAAACAGAGGGCTTGAACCAGAGCAACAAATCTTTGCAATGAACACTTGCAAGTAAAGAAATTTGGATAAAAGTGTTTATTGTGTGACTTACTGTGTCACACTTCAACTTCAAAAATGAGATCGATTTATTTTCTTCTCTGTCTTATTTTTCTTTTCTCTCTTAAATTTTATTTTATCTTGGGAGGAATGTTGCAAGGGCAGAGGAAGGATACTAAGGAACCAGAAAATGGATGGAGATGCATGATGTGAAAGACACAAAGAATAAATTTAACAACAACAAAAAAGGAACAGAAACAAAAAAGGTAAGGTGACTTGAATGAATAGGGAGATACCTCAATGACAGACTCTACAGAGAGTTTTTTTTGGAAGAAACTATCCTTTCAATTTCACCAATTTAAAACTGTCAAAATTGACTAAACAAATACATTGTGTTTGATAATTTGTAATTCATTTTCAGTACCACTCAGAGTGATCATGATAGAAATAGTTATTATCCTCATTATATAGATGGGCAAACAGGCTCAGAGTTCAGAGATCTTGGGAAGTCACAGAGATGATAAGAGAAATTGTTGCTATCTAAGCCTTCACAATTAAAATGACATTTTTGAACCTGATTTCAAATTCAGGATGTAGTATAAAAGGCATAGTTGCTCAAGGTCCCAGTCTGCCCATACTAATCAGTAACGGGAAAGAATAGTTCTTGAATTATTTTCAAGGCAATAATGAAATTATTTTAATGATCATTTACAGCAACTCAAAAGTATTTAGGGAACTTTATATTTTTTATCTCCTGCACCCTGAATTACTTCTCTAGTTCATTATTATTTGCATATTATAAGTGAGATAAATAAAATCTGATATTTTCAAGTGAATATCCCACTGTAAAATATATAGCAAATGTGTTCAGTTCAAACTCATGTCCACCTGAATCCATGATAGAGACACATGAGGTCAAATCAGAAATCAGGTTCTGTTTGTGCTAAGTCCTGCTTCCAATTCAAGACTGCTAAAGTTCTAGGCTTGCAGCCTAAGCTTAATCACAGACACATTGAGCTGAAGTATAGATGAATACTACATTGAACCACCTGACAGAATGCTTTTAGGATATTACTTTGCCATCAGTTTAGATTAATCATGTTGTAATAGAAGCAAGTCTGCAACATGCTTAAAATATCAAATTAGCCAAATTACAGAAATTGTAAACAAAAGACATATTAAATTGGACAGAAAATTAAAGCAAGCTAGTTTAGGATAAAACTATTGAACAGAGTGATCCAAACATCTGTAGCATCACAGACTGAGAAAGGAATTGATGATTGTCAACTCTGGGCATCCTGGGAAAAGATGCCTTCCTCGGGCATGTGGAACTGGTTCATGTAGACAATGATAGCATGTCCTTTCTCTTACTTGGTTTTCTAACTAGAAAGACACATTGTTTAAAAAAAACTAAGCTTATCTTGCTGTATGATAAATTCAAAGTAGAAACACTAAAACTAACCATAACTTAAGCCACAAAAAGAAATCTATACCCAAGTTATTACCTGTCTTACAGTAACAATTTATATTCTGAAAAGGTCTGAGCTCAGTAGTGGAGTGAGAACAGTCAAAACACCCGATATTTATCACCTCACATGAAATGACAGTGCTACAATTCAATGAGGTTACTTATATACATATGGGATAATTTGACTTTTCTCAACCTGCACACACCATATTTATTAACTATGCATATATTGAGCATATATGTGTGTGCGTATCTTTGTACCTATGTACACAACTCTACATACTTATAAAATAGGTTGTTTGAATATATGACAACCCTTAAAATTTTTCATACTGTCTGGGAGCAAATTTAAATTGGATATCAATTTATTCAGTTAAGGCAGATACAGTAGCCCATAAATCCCCTCCCATATCTTTTCACTAAAACCTTGAAGTAAAGCAAAAGCAATGCTGTTTTCTATTATAGTAAATATTAATCAAGAGCTATCACATAGGTGCCATGACAGACACAAGAGAGAGTGAGACAATAATGCAACGTGTGCATGTGTGTGTATGTGTATATGTGTGTGTGATTACATAATGCACATCTATTGAATAATATCAGGAGATTGGGTATGATTCTGGCATTATTATAAATTTTAAAAGAGAGACAGAACTGGTAATGGTTTAGCTTTGATCAAAAGATCTTTCTCCCCAGTAGTGTGTGTATAAACTTCAAGCACTATAAAGCCAGCTAGGAGCAATGAAGTGTTTCCAATGGGTGCCAACCTGTCTTTATTTTTTTTTCATGTGCTGTGACTCATGTATGTGTTGTCTTCTGCAATGGTGTCTTACCACCAAATTGTGGTAAGTAACCAGGGCCAATAGCATTTGTCTGACTAATTTAAAGGGAACGGTGTATGGAAGCTTATAGCTCTAAAAAGAGACAACCCATACCTGACACTGGCTTGTGATTTGATATAAGACAGCTTTAGGAAGAAGTAATACAGCACTGTTTGTGAAAAAAACTGTTGCAATATATTTATGTATAGATCCTTTTATAAGAGTATGTTTTCATACAACATTTTTGAGACTCTTTGGTGGGACTAAACTCTACCCATTCTGTCTCTTTTTCACTGTCCCTCGCACTTTTAACTCCTTCTCATTCATTATTTACATTTCTCATTTCATAACATCTGTGTTCTATTGCCTTCCCTTGAAATCCACTGCTATGATCCCCTTCCTGGTTCTCTGCTTCATATGGATACTATAATCTAAAGATACAAAGAAATCATCTACATAGGATAGAAAGAAATGAAATATTTTTCTTTCACTCACTCAAAAGGATTATTTCCATCTCCATCCATTTACCTTTGCACTAATTTTTTTACAGCTAAGTAAAATTCTATTATGTGTATGAACCATATTTTCATTAAGTTGATGATTATCTAATTTGCTTCCATTTACTACTTACTGTGAATAGAGCCTCAGTGAAAATAGAGGAACACCCAGTTGTGAACTCCATCAGTTACTTCATCCCTATTCCCTGAAGCTCAGAGATCATCAGAAAACATGGACAGAATGATTGGAAGAGGCAGAACTTGTGAATATCTGCAGCAAATCAATATTAGCAGGCTATCACAATGACATGGCAGGCATAAATGCACATTGCCTGTGATTCCACGCTCAAACCTTGCATATGATCATGCCAGACAAAACTCCAGAATGGATGAAAAGGGCACAAGAATTGGTAGAGGGGAGTTATTTTCTAAGTGGGAATCTACGTTAGGAAGCCATGTGTCATTATGGAAGGAGAAAGGGATAGAGGAAGGAAGCAAGCAAGACAGAGAGAACGAGAGAAGAAAAGGGAGAGAGGGAGGAACAGAGAGAGATAGAACGAGTTTGATATTATACAAATGATAGTCTACCCAGAATATATTTTATATTTTGTTTCAATTCAAAGTAAACATCTAGTGCGATTATATATAATTTATTCATACAAGCATCTCCATTTTATACATGGTTAAACAAATAAGTAGCTTATATAATTTATAAAAGTTTGTACCCTCTGGTAAAAACTCATTAAATCATCTTATTTATTGGGACTAAAATATATTTACATTGCATTGATTGTAACTATGGTAAGAATTCCAAAATGATTGACTGAAAAGAAAATTAGACCATTAAAGTTACTAAAAATATTTCTTTGAAAAACACAATACTGAATCAGTTCTGAAAATTAAATGTTAATTAGCTTACTAAAGTCTATATAAAGAAACAGACAAGGCTTCTGTGCTCTCAAAGATTAGCAATAAAGAACATTTTCCTTACAAAATCAATTTACAAGAATATCATCAAGTTTCATTTGAGCAGTTACAAAATGTCATTTAGGGTTAAAGATGTGTGCTCAGTGATAAGACTAGTTATATTAGTTGGATTTCAATCTTGATCCAGACCTAACTAAGATGGGTAAGGCATTTTGATGTTGCTAACTCTCAGTTTTGAACAATGCAACAGTATTTCCTTATGGAATCATTCTCCATGCTAAACAAGATAGTTTGTGTACTGTTTCTATCACAGCAGCCACAAGTACCGTGGAAGAATTGGCTATTATAATTACTGGAATGATTTTAGTCTTAAATCTTGACCTATACAGACTAGAAAAATCATGATCAAAGTTTCTAACAACTCAAGTCTGCAAACCTAGGAAAATCTCTGAGAAATTTCAAATCAAAATACCTGAGAAAATTCAAATCAAAATACCTGACAAAATTCAAATCTTCCATATTCCTCCACCCTTCCTGCTGTGTTTTCAAGTCTAAGTAGCAACCATATCTCCTAGGCTTGAGAACAGGAAGGATATAACCTGAGTTATGTGCACATCAACAAAAACAGACAGGATTCAAATGAAGAGTCTCAGCCATCCTGATTTCTATCATTTCTCATTTTTCTAAGTCTTCTTGTAAACATCCTTGAAGGAGAGGATGTATTCTAAAGGAAGGCATGTCTGTTCTTCCTTTTGTGCTAGAATGCTAAAATAGTCATCCACGAGGAACTGAGATACACTAAGGAATGACATGCTGAGAAAAGGGAGAGACTGAGCCATTGTGCCCAACAGAAGGAACATTGCTGCCCAAGAAGAGCTGTTACACATCTCTGCCATATTGTGGAATATGCCAGTAGCTAATAGTTTGTAAAGTCAAGGATGGATAGGACTACTCACTGACTAGGACTCTTTAGCTATGCATATTATCTAGACATCTATTTAAATCTAAACGTCATGACAACCTCCTAAAGAGAAATATAAGTGTCACTGTACCCATTTACATGTTCCTCTTTCTTCTGTGCTTTTAGCAGTTATTGATTCTTTGGTGTATTGATGACTGTTGGCCACACCTAGCTTGTTAGGGCTGCCAGGAACCCAACTTGTCCTCTAAAAACCCTCATAATAACTGAGTTCCCTCACCCTTCCTGTTACTGCTTGATTCTTTTTTATTTTTACTTTTTATATAATTTATTTAAATATTAAAAATTTCCACCTCCTCCCCTCCTCCCA
>LOJH01051673.1:0-12473 GCA_001685095.1 Ellobius talpinus
CCCTCCCTCACGTCAATTGTCATGCAGAAGCGATTCGGGCTGCCGCTTCCTCGCGGCTGCCAGCCAGCGCCTTGCCGCCCACACCGGGGTGGCAGGTAATTGACCGTGGGGGAGGGCGCGGGGACGCGCGCACGGGCCGGGCTACCCATTGGGCAGCGCCCGCCTCCCAGGCGGGTCCGCAAACACTTTCAGGGACGCGGGAGACTTCGCCGTCGCTCATCAGTAAGAAGTCGGTGCGCGGTCCCCGGGGCGCGGCGAAGATCCGCGCATCACCCCACTCCCCGCCCTCCAAGTCCCCACGCGCCCACATCGCTTTAAGAAATCACTTCCTCTCAACAAACTTGGGGAGAATGACAGCGACCGGGCGGGAGGTGCAGCCGGTGTTCGGAGTGTTGGGACTCCACGCGCGCGTGCGGGGTGGCCGTGGGGCAGGCGGGGCCGGAAAGACCAGGGCTTGGGCGGCGCTCTGAGCCAGGAGGGGGGTCGAGGGGGTGGGGACCCGAGGTGGGCTTGTGAACACGCATGTGGCCCCAGCTTTCCCTTGGGCAGCAGGAATTTGAGGCTTCTCCTTTCAGTTTCAAAAAGAATTTTTCCCCTTCGTCCTGCTTTTCAAATCTGCGAAATATTCGAGGGAGTGTTTCCCAAGCCCGGGCTTGGTGAATCTGCAGGATTGCTGGTATCTGGGCGAGGCAGCCGCGGTCGCCTCTGACGCTGGGAGGCTCGTAGCCAGCACAGCGGGACTCGTTAAAGTCAGGGCAATTTCTGGAACTCTTCCCACGGGAAGTTGTCCGGAACTGCCTTCCGGTTAGCGGCCCCAGGTTGATTATTTGGTAGCCCCTTTTTTTGTTGTTTGAAAACAAAACCAAATCGCACAATCAAAACAAAACCTCACACTGAATCCAAAATTGTTCTCCTTCCCCACCCTCTGTTCTCTTCAGGCAGGAAGGAGAGAACTGAAAAATAAAATTATGTCTTTATATTGCTTTTTCTTATTTTTAACCCTTATTAGCTACCTCCATCTGGTTAATGAGTATTAGCACAAGATAAAGTGTAGCCTTTGTAAGTACTCCGGATTTAAAGTGACAATGCCTTTAATCGAGTTGAAATTCTTAATGGTTTTTCCCCTCGGTTTTAACTCATAAACTACATGCATCTGGTTAATAAATATCAGACCACACTTTGGAATTATTCTTTCTAAATACTTGAGATTTGGGGTTATGATACATGTCATCATAAAACCCACACGATTTTAACACCAAAATAACCATAATTTTTGGAGTTGAATTTTCCCACACGTTAGCAATATTTCTCTGCACCAGTTTTATCCCTCCTAAAGATCAGTTGCAAACTCGAGGATAATGTATTGCTATTCAGCTGCCAACATGCTTTACAAATTTCAAAAGTGTCACTTCAATTGTGCATTTGTGACTGAGCAGAATGTGTTTTTATCTTCAAAGTGTGTGCTCCAGGTGGGGGATTGCTAAATATCTCTTTCTTTGGAGGAAAGAGAAGAATTTTCTGCAAAAAAAAAAAAAAGAACTTTATGCCCGGCAAAGTGGCTCATGTCTTTAATCCTTGCCCTCAAGAGACAGAAGCAAGCGGATCTCTGTGAGGCCAGCCTGGTCTACGTAGAGAGACTTTGTCTCAAAACAAAACAAAAACCAAACCAAATAATAAATAAATAAATAACTTTATTATGCCTTTTCCAGGTTAAGGCTTGGAATGGGTAAGCCTGGTAGGTAAACAGCAGGAATTTATCCCATTCTAGCCCTACCCAAAGGATTAAACTTTCTTTTTTAAATCTTAGTTATATTTTGGCTTTGATGTTAAGAAAGGTGTGTGTGTGTGTGTGTGTGTGTGTGTGTGTGTGTGTGTGTGTCGCATTGGTGCCAGGCACATTAAAGGGCTGAGTAAGTTCTAGACTAGGGTCAGATATCTGGATGGTGGTTATGATCTAGACTTTCCCATCGGTAGGCTACTTATGTGCTGTGGGACTAAGCTAATTCCTAAAGCCGTGGAGGCTCAAGCCAAGACAGGAGGCCTTAGGCCTTGAGTTTGATGATCACAAAAGTGGGGAGGTTTTTGAAATCTTTTCTTCAAATACTGACTCATTTTACTGATGACTTGGGGTAGTTAAACACTCCCATAACTAAAAGTAATTGAAATTTACTTTTTCTCTCTTAACCTTTTAGGAACTTTAAAGATAGAGTCTCTTCCCTGCTCCACGTGTGTTTCCACAGTATCACCCCTATGGTGGAGCCCCAAACCCTACATTTTTAACCTACTCTAGGTGTCTATTTAAAGCAACGTTTCTGTATAGATCCTGGTTGAAGTTGGAAGTTAGTTCTGCAATATGGGAGCTATGTAGACACATAGAACCGCACAGCAATTCAGATATTCCAAGGTCAGTCTGGAACCGAGGGGGATGACAGGGCCTTGCCACACTGCATCAGGAGACAACATGCTCAGTGAGCCTCATGTGGCTCACCTCATGAGCATTGTCTCCCTTTGTGGCTGAGACTTATGGCTTTGCATCTGTCTCAGAGCAGCAGGGACAGAGCTCTGGAGGGAGGGTGGGAGGGGGCAGGAGCAGCCCTGGGAAGGCCTTCGCTTTATTTTCAGGTATATGATTCCCATTTAGGTGCCACCTAATCCTATATTACTCCCATTCGATCTTGCTTTTCTGGAGTTTGATTTAAATCAAGTCAGAGCAGCCTAGCATAGTAAATACCTGTTAGAGGAATAAAAGCTGTGTGAGGCCCTTTGAGCTTCAACTTGAACGTTTCACATCGCAGGTGAAGAGGCAATAGGATACAGCAGTAGGTGAACACAGCCTCCAGAACTGAGTCACAACCCTTGAACTTCCTTGCTAGGCAAATGACTTAACCTGTCCAGGCCTTAGTATTCCCACCTGCTAATTGGGAATTACACAAACTAACAAAGTCGCTGTGAAAGACCAAACGAACCTAACTACATAGCTAAGCATTAAGTGTTCAATAAGTAATGATGGTTATCATTCCTAGGACAACGTGGTGGATTATTCTTCCTTGCTAGAAATCCGGATGTAGCAAGCACAGGGTCATTAACATCCGGCATGTGCAGAGGACCCTCTGTCACCCACTCAAGCCTTATGGCAGTACACAAAGAGGGGGGGAGAGAGGTTGGTGAGCCTTTCTCTGTGATGGCCAGCTGCTTCACCTCCCTTTATTATCACCCAGCCACCAAGATTAACCCAGGGTTTTTTCACAAGCAAGTTAATATTAGAGTTAGAGACGCTGGGTCTCCAGGTCCAGAAGGGACTTGGCTAGGTTAGAGATGCAGGCAGTGGCTCAGGTCAAAGGACCTCAACCTCATGCTGTTTTCTTATTCCAGATTTTTGTATCACCAGATAGTATTGGAAATAATTAGCAAATTAGAATCTGTGAGTGATGGAGTTTGGAACATGCCTAATGAGACTTGCAATAGTGGTATTTCACTGTGTTAGAATTTAAAGTTCCAGGGTTTTAGTATGTCCTGAGATTTTTTTAAGTTAGGCAGACACTTTCACCCTCTTGTCTATGTGAGACAAATCTGTGGACCTTTCCCCATCTGTGTGTCACAGTCCCACAGCATGATGGATCGTTTGTGCTTGAGGGAGGCTTAGGATGGGGCTTGGAGGGGCCTTGCAGGTCAGGAGAGAAATACAGCCACAGCTCTGCGGTAGGGGGGCTGCCAGGGAGGGATTAGCAGGGGGAGGGAGGGCAGTGCTAGGCGGGAGGGGGAACAGGCCTCCTATGCATGTAGTGCCTGTATTCATTCTCTGGGGAGCAAAAGAGGGCTGGCTGGCCATTACTCAGGGCCACAAATAAAGTCAATGCTTTTCTCTTTGTCAAAAGCAAGCCCCGTGGGACTAGGGAATACCAGAGAATGACTCTGCAGGTCTGCGGGGAAAGGACAAGACCATCTCTCTACCCGAGGGCCTTGTGTTCATGGCTGTGGTTGAGGACAGTAGTTCATATTTGGAAGGTCTCATGCTCACATGGGCATGCATCAGTGACAGCCATCAGAGGCCGGTGGCCAGCAGTCTCAGCAAGCTTCTTCCTGACTTCCTTTAAGGAAGCGGTTCAGCTCCCTCCTGGGGGCCACAGAACCTCCACAGATCAAGGACCACCAAGTTCTCCCCCCCCACTGGTTCCTCTCCACACACAGACAGAGAAGTGTGTGGCTGGTGAGAAGGGAAACACTGAGCATTCTTGATTTTACATATTTGAGTTTTGGTTCACTCTGTAGCTCAGGCTAGTCTGAAACTCACCATGCTGCACAGACTCGTCTGGAACTTACTATGTAGCCTAGGCTGCCCTGCCACTTGTAACCACCCTCCTGCCTCAGCCTCCTCTAAGCTGGAATTACAGCCCACCACCACATCTTGCTCATTTTGTGTTTTGAAGAAGCGGGAATCTTCTGAGAATGAAGTGCCAGAATGTTCGTCAGGAAGGGAGAAAGGGGAGTCTTCAGAGGTGAAGTCAGCCGTACTTGCTGGGGGAAGGAATCAGCAGGGCTGCAGTTAGGGCCTAGGCTTTGGCTTCCTTCCTGAACAGTTGAAAAAAAAATCCTTAGAACAACAGAAGTCTGGACGCATGAGCTTCCTTCCTGACAGGACAACCTGGTGGGGCTTCATTCACCCCAGCAGCAGTCAAGGTTGATTTACAGGGTGGGGTGGGGGTGGGAACCTAGATGTATGTGAGGGGTTAACCCTTTCCTGACCACAGGCATGCAAACGCTGCTTCTTTCTCACATCCCTCTGTGGTATGGACAGACTTTTACTGTTATCCCTGCCTAAGAGAGTGCTTGCTACCGTGACCGCAGCACCTCTTCAGGAGAAGAGCTCTGACCAGAAGAAGCTGAGTCACTTGAAGGAGACCTTCTAGTCTGTGACAGCTGGCATTGTGACTCATGCATGGCTGGCAAGCACTCTGGGGCTTTTGGTGACATTCTGTTGACTTTTGGAGCATTGCATTGGTCATGATCTCTGCATTGAGGTGGTCCTAGGAAGCACGGTTTTATTGCTGTGAGATATTGGAACTGCACGGGGCGGGGGGGGGCANACAGGGCTTCTTCCTCGTGACTGTTTGTTGTTTTTGGTGGTGGTGGTGGAAACACCATGATGGCAGAACACATCACCAGTAAAAAGTGGAGTACATCCATTGATCTATTTTATCAGTCAGCCAGATTTCCCAGGCATCTACATTCTTCCCAGGCTCTGTGCTGGGGAGGGAATGGTGAACAGAATAATCATAGCTTGTGCTTTCCGGGAGCTTAAAGTGCAGTTAGCCTCTGAAGGGGCTGTGAAAAGTGTTAGTGCTGGAGAAGTTAAGCCACCATGGGATTAGAAGTAGGAGTGTCTGATCTCGGCTGAGATTCGAGGTCTCTCTGAAACAGGCCACTTTTAAGCTGCTATCTGAAAACCAGGCCGTTATTTAGTCAAAGCAGCTCGATACAACAGTTCGCTTCTTTTGGATGGAATATTGCATCCGAGAATGAAAGAAAGAATTCTAGAGCCGGCATGGATTGCCTGCGATAAATTGAGAGTACCATTTCTCCATGCTAGGATCTGAGATGTGACCTCCGATAGCCACCTTATTCAGGTCTTCTCAACGGTATCCATTTGGTGCTTAGATTATTCTGAGGTCCAGCATCAGAGAGATTGCTGCTTTTAAAGTAGCTTTATAAGCTAGGTATGGTGACACACTCCTTAAATTTCAGCACTCTGGAGGCAGGAGGCAGGAGGCAGGTAGATCTTCATGAGTTTGAGACCAGCCTGGTTCTACATAGAGAGCCCTAGACCGGCCAAAGCTACATAGCAAGACCCTGTCTCAAAACAAACAAATAAACAAACAAACAAACAAACAAACAAAAAGCACAAAACCAAACAAAAAATAGCTTTCTAAGGATGACACTATAAAATAGTATTTGGTGACATGTATCTTAATACCAGAAGACCCAGCAGAACCCAGAACCAAGCTTGGCACAGAATAAAGATTAAACAATTGTTTGCAGAGAAGGAAGGCTTACCCTGGTGACATTTATTCAGGTAGATAGGGGTCTTTGTCTTTTTACTGAAGTTCATGGTCAGGTCTACACTTGGTACTCCACAGAGAGTACCAAGTGTACATTTAGAGCGCTTGCCTGATTGACCTTCACTAATCACCTGGAATCCTGGAACCATCTCCTGGCAAAACTTCCAATGGGAGGAGCATTGCTCAAACTTTCACAGGGAAGGTTAGTGCCAGGAGCATTGAAGAAGTGGAAAAGAAAGCAAAGCAAACTGTTGTCCTGGCCTGGCACACAGGCACGCTAAAAGCAACAGGGCCTCCACCAGCCCCACTGTGGTTTTCCCTGCTTCTTATCTTCATTCTCTCTCCATCCATAGCATTTCCGCAGGCCCTTCTGTGTGCAGAGCATTTTGCCCAGTGCTGTATAGGGGAGTCAGAGAACTTGGTCATATTTCCTCTTCTTGAGGGCCTTGTGGACAAGGTGAACAGTGAGGATGTGGTTGTAGAAAAAAGTGAACAGGTGTCGTGAGCTTATGGATGTCAGGACAGGGAGCCAGCCCCATGTCTGGGGTTCACAAATGTGCTATCAAGACTGCTCTTTCATTTCACCTGTGGTGGTGGAAGAAAGAAGGAAGAGAGAGTCAGGACTGGTTGAGACTGTCCCCCATAATGCAGATTCTCAGGGCCCACACTGGACATGCTCTTCTGAGTTTTTGAACCATTGTGAGTTCAGAAGGAGCCTCTCCAAGTGATTTCTAAGAAAGATGGATGGGAAGGTTTTGCAAAGGAGTTTGGTCTTAAAGGGAGGCGAGTTAGAACCAGCCAGAATGGGTAGGCTGCATTCTACCCAGGAATTCTGGGAGATTAAGGATGAAGATGTAGGCTCTGGGGACCAACAGTACCTTTTTTAGCCTCCTGTCATGGGAACTGTTTGTCCAGCTGTCTCTGGCTCCACCATCCCTAATTCTGCCTTGGTCCCTCTTCCAGTCATTTCCCCTTTGCCTCTCTTATTGCCGATCAGCTGACTGCGTGTGCTCAGACCTCCCCTTCTTGGTGCAATATTGTCATTAGGAGGTGGCCCAACAGAGGGGCATAAGGTGCTTAGCCAGATGTGCAGGAGTCCAGTATGCCTTGATGCTCCTTGGGCCCCAGCCAACAGCTATCTGATGGTTGCTGCAGCACTGCCAGAAGGAGCTGCAGAGGGTTACTGTTCTCACGGCTGTTGTTTTGCTTTTGTCAGCCTCCTGCCCTCTTCTCCAGCCCTGGAACCTTCTAATGCTTATTTGTACAGAAGTAATGCTCGGAGGGTTAGAGGAATCAGTCTCTACTGTCTGGCTCTTTGCTTTTTTGCTGGAGCCCTTTGGGCGAAACTGCCTGAGGATGAAGGTTAAATGGAACACGAACAAGGTTCAGCCTGAAGCTCAGGAGCTTCAGATACCTGTGGGTGAGGGATACCCTTGTTAAGTTTGCTTCTAGATTTGGGGGTGGGGCTTCCTCTCAAAGTAGCTCCCCCTTTTAAACATCACAATTTCATATAATTATTTGTTCAACTATCCCTTTGTCATAAAGCCACATCTGTGTCCTGGTGTCACTCCATCCAATGTGTGCCCTCATGTAGCACCTGCTCCATAAAGACTGGGTGTAGTTAACAAATGACTGCATAAACTCTGCTGAGTTCCGCGGAGACCGCCAGCTCACACGATAGCTGTCCCATTTGACGCAGGGAAAAGGACCCACATGGAGGCCAGCATGGGGCTGGGTGCCCTTTGGCACAATTGTTTATGGGAAGGGGTGACTGGAAGGTAAAGGTGACTTCAGCAAGCTGTGCGGCTTTTGTCTCTCTGAACCTCATCTTCTCGTCTGTGAAATAGTGAGATGGTGAATGACCCTTGTCCTGTGCGGGGTCTCTCAGTCCAAACCAGCCCCCACCACACACACACAGCCTTTCAAGCGTCTGTGTCTAAGCCAGGTGATGGCACACACCTTTAAATCCCAGCACTTGGGAGGCAAAAGCAGGCGGATCTCTGAGTTCGAGGCCAGCCTGGTCTACAGAGCTAGTTCCAGGACAGGCTCCAAAGCTACACAGAGAAAACCTGTCTCAAAAAAACAAAAACCAACCAAGCAAACAAAAGAGTCCATGTCTAAAATGCTAAGTGGCTGTAGGCAGCCCAAATAGTTAATGAAATACCCGAGTGTCCAGCCATGAGGAAACCAGTCACAGTCCAGCCTTGAAGCTGGACTTCAGTAGGGAGGCCATCCCTGAAGTTTATGTGTGATGTTCCTTAGTAGTTTGGGGCAAAAGTTGCCAGTCCTCCGTAGACTTTCTCTGCAGGCAGGTTCGTAGGCCACTGTCTACACAAAAGCATGACGTCTCTGCTGAAATTGCAATTCACCAGATTGCCAAAGGAATTCACCCTTTGCCTTGCTTCTTGGCAAAGTTTTCGGGAGCCTTTATGTTCTCTTCCTATTCTGTGGGGGCAAGTTTAGCTCAGAAGCGTGGCGCCTTGGCTTAAGGAATGATGGGCAGAATGGAGATGAAGAAGATTTTCTGCCCTTGCTTAGGCTGTAACAGCCTTGACGAATGGGGCAGTGTGACCATACCAAGAATTGGTATTGAATTGGGAAGGACCAGGAAGGTCCTGACTCAGTCAGAGCTGGACAGGGAGGGATGGAAAGAGCGAGCGTTTGGAAGAGACTTGACTCCTGAGGTAAACTTCATTGTGCGATTATTTAATAGACCATTAACAAGCAGATTCATTAACAAGATCTTAATTAACAAGTTCCAGGGTTATTCCTCCTAGTTCCCAGGGGAACTGTTCTCCTTCTATTTAGTCCCAGAGACTTCCTGCCCCTTAAACTAACCGCAGCAGATGCGTTTAAATCCAGTATTTTTATTGCAAGTGAAACGGCTGTGGGCAGAATGGCAGGGACATAGTGTTCTTTCTAACAGTGGCTCACTCCTTTTAAGTACATTCTGTGTGTCAGTCACTATTTGGAATGCTGTCCTGGTACAAATTCATTATTTCCCTGTAATAACTTAACACTCATAAAATCCCCGAGATGGGTATTGGTGATATCCACTCACAAGTGGGGAAATTGAGGCATGGAGTGCTTAAGCAACACTCCTCCCCCCAAAGAGAAGCACTAAAAACGGGATTTGAACCCAGGCCCTCTGACTTCGGAGTCAACGGGGAGGAAGAAACCCTGGGAAGAAGGAGGCCCATGGGTCAGGCTTAAGAGGCAATAGGCTAAGAGGACTGTGAGGGCCCAGCTCAGTAGTGAAGTGCTTGCTTAGCATGCATAAGACCCTGGGATCAATCCCCAGGATCCTAAGTAAATAAAAATAAACAAATAAAATAAAAGTGCGAAGCCGCTCACTGTGTGCTTGAGGCAGCTGGCAGCCCTTTGATGTGTCCGGCTTTGTACTTGAAGAGATTGTAAGGGTCTTGGTAGGGTGGTGGTCCTTACATGCAGCCTGTTTTGACCCACTTACAGCCCTTGCTATCCTACTGTGCTGTGAGCTGCTCGCTGTAGATGCCATGTCTTATTTGTGTCTGTTTCCAGTATTACTGCACAGCCTGAAGATTATTAGTTATGATCTAAAAAGCAAAGCTTGTCAGATGTGCTGGGGATGGTATGGGGGTGGTTAGAGTCACCTAACTCCTGACACCATTAGCACTGTAGTGTCTGCCTTGGAGCTACTGAAAGCCCTTTGTAGATCTGCTGCTAGAAGAGCCAGCTCTTCCTGGATCTCCAATCCTCAAGGTGAAGGGGACCAACAGTCGCTCAGGGCTGTTATAGTGAGTTAATATATAAAATAAAAACAAACTCATAGGTGAAACACGATTAATAAAAACTTCAGGGTTCAACCTGAAGATCCAAAAAGCAAAACAGCCAGCCATTGGCTCTTCACCCCCACCGGCCTGCCCTTACCCCTGGTCTTATATTCCTCTCTAGGGCTGGGATTAAAGGCATGCACCACCCGATTTCTATGGCAACTAGTGTGGCTACTGGGATTAAAGGTGCTTGTCATTGTGGCTACTGGGATTAAAGGTGTGTGCTACCATAACCTAGTCTGTAAGGCTGAGCAGTAGAACCGTTTTACTCTGAGATCTTCAGGCAGTCTTTATTTATTAAAATACAGTTGAAATGCCACTACACATAGGCATAAAGTAAACCTGCAGTAAATGTTAGCTCAGTTACCTTGAACTTCAACCCGCCCCCCCACCTTACTCTCCATCACATGACGGGGATAGGAATTTTGGTAAGCTCTTATGTGTTCCTGCTGGTGGTGACAGCATTGTGTGTGGAGTGGGGATGGCAGTGCCGCTGCAGTCTCTCGTGTAGCTCAGGCTGGCCCCACGCTCTCCATCTA
This sequence comes from Ellobius talpinus, assembly GCA_001685095.1. NCBI lineage: Eukaryota > Metazoa > Chordata > Mammalia > Rodentia > Cricetidae > Ellobius > Ellobius talpinus. The sequence goes on from LOJH01051673.1 coordinate 10,408, forward strand.
GCCTAGGATGACATTGAACTCTTGAGTTGCCTTGCCTCCACCGTAGAAATTCTGTTTTAAGGCATGACCACCACACCCGGCTGATGACTTGTCTTTTGCTAGCAGGAAAAAGTCCCAGTTGAACTAAGGAACTGATGTCTGTAGTGTTCTCTCTCTTTCCTGACTCCAGACACATGAGGACTGGGGCAAGGAGGACTTCAGCCTTCAAGGACTCTCTCTTTGAACTTCCCAAAAGACACCGAGTGCAAAAAACTAGAATTCTACGCTCAACTCCTAACTAGGGAAGGACAGTAAGCCTTTTAGAACTTTTTAATCAGTTTTGTTGTACGCCTTTGGCTGACCAACAGCCACTCAGAGAGCAAGCAACTGTGAGACTCCTGGGAAGATTAGGAAGTGCCAATCACCTAGCTGCCTAGCCATGGGGTGGGGGGAGTGAGGCTAGAGTGGGGGTGGAGCTAGGCTTGAGTTGTTCCAGGTTGTTTTATGCCTTTTCTAATTTCAGTGCTTAGACAAAGCTTAAGGCTGAGTCACACCACTTTTATCCTATCCAGATTTCACCCATTTGTACATTGTAGAAATATTCCCCCAAATTTTGAAGGGAAGACTCAATAGGAGCACTCATTCTGGCAGCTTGCTCTCCCTCGGCATCCACCCCACTGTCCCCTTCAGTTATCCATAGATGTTCAACTGGCCTCCCTCTCCCTGATCTTGTGTCCTGTGTTCTAAGTAGCTGGGCCATAGTCTCACTTTCTTTAGCAGCCTTCTAACTTCTAAGAGGCTTAATAGGCAAGGAGATTGTGGGGCCTTTGACTCTCCCTGAGCCTTAGCCCTAAGTGGTTTATTCTATTAAGCTGATTCTTGGAGGTGAAGAGAGATTTGCTGGCTAAGAAGTTGGGGTGGGGGGAGAGTGGCAGTTAGAAGAATAGGAAGTGGTCACCCCTTTTCCGCTACACCCCACCCTCCAGCCCAACCCTGTCCCTATTTTCAAAGCTATGGGATGGAGGGAGTGGCGTTGAAACTAAGCCAGGGATTTAGAAACTAAGACACTGGTCTAAGCCCCACCCTGCCCTGCCTACCACGCTGCCTTCCCCCTTGTCACGTCTACCCTTCTTGACCATTGGATCCTAGTCTGCAGTTGTACCGCTTCTGGATTTTCCCTTCCAGCCCTCCTGCCTCCACTGCATTGCAAAAGTTGGAGCCATGCATGAAGGAGTAATGCAGAAAAATCAAGAACTATTGATTCAAAGAGATGAGCCCTATCAAGTCATGGAAAGTCGAAAAAAATTTAACAGCGTCTAGTTCAACGAAGACAAGAATGCAGAATCTTCCTTGATGTTTTTTTTTCCTGTTCCATCTAGGTGAGCCTGTCTCTTCTGACAGTCTGATCCACAGTGAGGATTTTCAGTTCTTCGTTTGCTATCTTTGTGGTTCCAGGAGGCAACAGGTTTGGAAAGCAGAGGCCAGTGTCTGATTTCCATTCGGTGTGTGGAACTGCAGGGAAACTGAGAGAGTTTTGTGGGCGGGAAAACTGAAGCTGTGGGAGAAGTGAGGGAGGCTATCAGGGCTATGAGGATAGGAAAAAACCTGGGGCATTCTTCAGCCAGAACTGAGGAGGAAAACCAAAGACCAGGGTCTGAACAGAAGGAAAGAGAACTCTGAGCTGGAAGCAGGAAGAAGACAGTTGGAAGTTGTCTTACTTTGTTTTTTTTATTGCTGTGAAGAGACACCATGACCACGGCAACTCTTATAAAAGAAAATGGTTTTTAAATTGTTTTTACTGAGCTATATATTTTTCTTCACTCCCCTCTCCTCCTTTCTCCTCCCCTTCTACCCTCTCCCATGGTTCACATGCTCCCAATTTACTCAGGAGATCTTGTCTTTTTCTATTTTCCATGTACATTAGATCCATGTATGTCTCTTAGGGTCCTCTTTGTTGTCTATGTTCTCTGGGATTATGAATTGTAGGCTGGTTTTACTTTGCTTTATGTTTAAAAGCCACTTTTGAGTGAATGCATATTACATTTGTCTTTCTGGGTCTGGGTTACCTCACTCAATATGATGTTTTC
>LOJH01051674.1:0-12473 GCA_001685095.1 Ellobius talpinus
AAAAAAAGAATTTAAGAATTTAAAGGTACATCTTCAAACCTTGTCTTAGTTATAACTTACAAAATGATTTTGTAATAAACTGAGCAATCTTTAAGCAAAGTGGTATTTAGTGGGAAGGGCGTGTGTACTCATTCACTCTAAAGGCACACACATATTAGTGAACTGAGCATATAAACACAGTTCTGCCATCCAAAACTAGGCTTCTCTCCATTCTTTTGGCTCTCACCCCTGTAGCCCAGTTAGGAAGCTTTAATGAATACCCATGGGAAGCCTACAGCACAAAATATTCCCTGGCCTATTTGGAAATGAGACAATAGTCCCTCTTGGAATTAAATCTTTGGTGAAAAGATTTTCCTGTCTTTTTTTTCCCAGCAAATGAGTATCATGTTCAGCACTGGAGAGAAAACACCAGTTACTTACCCCCAATGAGTAGACTGAGTAAACACCCATGAGGTTTGAGACAGTCAGGGAGCCAGATAATGAATGTGCTACTCATAGTACGAACACAAAAGTAAGAACCAAACAAACACCAAATCCCTGCAGTTTGGGATACCCATCTCCTTGGAACAAGAAGAAATAAAGTCCTGTGCATGTGTCTCAATCATTAATATATTTCTGCTACAGTAGCAAAGTTCTGGCAGGTTTTGATTGCCAAGGAAGAACAAAATTTTTGCCAGTCATCTTTAGAAAAACATCCAGAAGCAATTACCTTTCGAATCCTGTCTGATGGTCTGAGTCTGTTGTGAGAAATCAGTGAGATTCTGCAATGATTTACAAAGCTAGCTCACAGAAATTCTCATGTAAGGGGTTCCAACTGAAATGAGTAAGTAAAGAAATATGTGTGAAGTGCTTCGACCTCAGCGTCCTCACCTCCCCCTGAGTGGAAGGGCACAGAGAAAAGGCAAATTTACGCTGGCTACCCAGATTGCATTTAGACACCTATTGATGCAAGATGCTCCAGTTTGAGGTCACTTGATTCCATTAGCCATTAATAAAAACCAGAATTAAGCATACTAGGCAAACAATTGTGTCTTAACTCCGGTTAAAATGAGAAAGAGAGACAACAGACTTGGTGAGCAAACGAGAATGCCATCAAAAAATGAATATATTGTTTTCTTCTTTTGTCTTTAATAACTTTTTAATAAACCTCTTGTTGCTATAATATCAGGGTTGTTTTTTTAAAAAAAAAACTATCAAAACTATCAGTAATTCCATCCAATAAGGTAATTAACTTGAAGTTTTAAGACAACTGAAATCCCAATAGGAAACATCCAGAACATAGAGTGAACAAGTGAGCTATTAACTGAATTTGATGACATGCTGTAGCATCCAATAAATAACAAGGATCAATTTGAAAAATTAATGAGGCACTCACATCGGAATAGAATTATAACTACAACTCTTACTATTAAACAGAACTTAAAAACAGTCAATCACTGTCATACAAAAAGTTAAATCCCAAAATATTTCATTATAATGAATTTGGCATTAAAAGAAATGTATCAAAATGAAACAAATGTATCAAAATTCTTTTTGTTTTTCTAATCCTTCGAGAAAACATTTATAGTGATTATGTGCGATGAGCTGTCAGTAAATATAGTGACAAGAATAACATGCTTCCTTTCATTCCTTACAGCCTTTAAGAATGTTTACAGCTTCTTAAAGCTAACGAACATTTGTAATGGACTTGAATGTCTGGTACTGTCCTGCATACTTTAGAAACAGGCAGCTTATTCTTCATTAAACCTTGGGAAAAGAAAGTTACATTAGTGAAAACCACAGCTGCCCCCATGAGACCGACAATAACTTTTCAAGTTAAAAATAACAGTAATAATCCAAGATCTGAATATGTCCAGTCCCAAGATTAACAAGTCTAAATGCTGTATTGATATTATGATTTCCACTAGTGACCTAACTTCCTGCCTATATCAGATGAACAGGATAGAGGATATGATATTTTTCAAAGAATTTTTAGGAAAAACTTCAAATTAAGAGGTGTTTATTCCATTTATTCTTCTACAATGAGCAGAAATAGGAACTTGGTCTATTCCACTTATCTGATACTAAAGTCTCCTCATGAACTCCAGCTTCTGTGTTCTCTGGTTCTGTCAGCAGGACCCTGAATGCTCTAATAAAGAAAATATGGCAGGAATGATGCTATGAGTCTTCTGATGGTATGCCATCAAACAGGATGCAGTTTTCCTGCGGTCACCTGGAATGACAGCTCTAAAAATGTTTCCTCTTCCAAACACAGCTGTCAAGCTGAGAGAATTCAAAACCACTCGGAGAGACCTCATGTCCATATTCTCATCAGGTCAACCTGGGCATGCTCCGTACATCAACACAGCCCAGAAACAAGCAAGTGATTAAAGGAACCTCTAGAAGATTTTGGACCCCAGAACTCCAAAGCATATGAACACATTGGCTGATCATCAGCTCCCAACCCCATCACTGCAGAATGGTGGCAAGTCCTTCATAGTTGTAATTCTATACACACAACATAAGAACATATTAATATGTGTGCTGTGTCACCTATGGGATTTGGGATTGTTTGTTATGAAGCAACTTATAAAAATGTGATCATTTTACTTTCCTATGCCATTTCTACAATAATAACAGCAGCAATAGTAGAATAATATGTTTATGTCTGCCAGATAGACTATTCACACTTCACATGCCTGATATTTCTCTGTACAACCTACAAAACAGGCATTGTTAATATTCCTATCTTATTAATGAGAACACTAAGTTCTTGAAAGAGTGTGTGCCCACTATTGCCTCATGGGTAGAGGTAACAAATATTAGAATCATGATCTTCTTGGAGTTACATTGGGGAATTGTAACATTAGTAACATACTGCCCATGTGAAAGTAACAAGTGTGCGTGCACAACTGTGGTAATGTATCACTACACTCCCTTACTGTCTCAATCATCTACTAGAAGTGGTTACACCTGAATAGCCTGCCAGTCTTGGAACTCAAGAAAGACAAATGAAAATCTCAGACAACAGAAGCAGATGGTATAAACTGTAAGAGCACCGTCAAAGCTACCATGTCACCACCTAGCAGTCTACATATGAAGATGCTGAACAGCAAAAGAAGTGAGGAGCATGGGGAAGCGCTGGAGTGAAGAGGGCTAGAATGACACTGCGTTAGAAGGATGAAGGACCTCAGATCAACTGACAGAACTACCCCTTTCACAAGGACATGGCCCTGCTACTTACCCAAGGTCCTGGTGCTCTTTCCTAGAGAGCATTTTGCTCCTTTAGTTACAATTAATTGTTTTAGTGGCATTAATCATTCCATTGTCAAATCTTTCTCCAGATCAAAGAGTGATAAATACCCTGTTCTCGGCTGTGCATATGACTTGAAGGAAAGAAAATGACCACACTGCAATATAAGGCATTGCAGAACAGAGAAAAGGCACAGAGGTTTCACTTGCAAAACAAAGCCCCTCTTATACACTAATACAGAAGTTCACAGAATAATGCAGATCACCATTAAGATGTACACTTGAGATTTCTGTGATATTCTTGTTCTAATAATAAAGTAAATATTTTAAAACAACCATTGTTATCTTCCTAAATCCTCGTACACCAACCACGAGGATGACATTGTTTTGTCCAGTTGAAAGAAAAGGAAAGAGAAATCAGATTAGCATTCATCAAGCTCGGGAGCAATGACCATGACTGGAAACTGGACCTAACCTTTTCCAACAAACTCACCAAGTACTCATGCAAGGACCGCAATTGCTAATTAACTGACTATAACCAACCCCCATGTTTTGCTATTTATTGGACAACACCCTCAGCTAAAGGAAGATCTTCCACTCTCTCATTGGATAAGTGAGGCTGTATTAGAAGGTCCAAGTTAATTATCTTAAGTGTTGCACAGAATTTTTCTGATTCAGCTGGTAAAATAGCCCCGTTTTCTCTCTGTTTTGCTGCCTTCTTGAAATACAGAATGCACAGGAGACAGCGATACCCTATGATGTTGAGAATGGAACTCACAGAAAAGATGGAGAAAGAGGAGAGGCTGGAGTTTAGGTCTCTGAGATCATGCTTCCACAGCAGATCCAAAAACTGCCCACTACAGAACTTCCTTTTCCAAAAGACAAAAATACATTTCCATGCTGTGTCATTCCTTAATATGTTTGCATGTTTGCTAAGTGCCATGAGATACAATTAAACCTTATGAATGTATTTAGCAGGGTCATAAATGCTGACTAAAATATTCCAAGCTCCAAAAAGTTCTCTTTATACCCAACAGAAAACTTCACCTTATCTCATGCCTAAAGAAACCCATACTTCATTTCCAGGATGCATGTGCGAATGTGAAGATAGGCATGGGGAATCTAACTGCTCAAAGGACCTAACGCTGATTGGATCACGGTGCAGGACAGGTGAGATGGGCAAGGAAGTGCAGAAAAAAAAACAGAAAAGCTGAGGAAGAATAAAAATCGCTACAGTTAGCTGATGCTAAGCTGTATGCTGTGCACGTACAATATAAGGAACCAAGAAATTCTACCTATTATTTACACAATGACAGATAAAAGAAAATGAGGTGGAGCTCGATAAACAAGCTCTCTTCTAAAGTAGATTTAGACACTATTCATCCCCTTCCTTTCAGCCCAGAAGCCTGCTTAGCTGCAACTGTGACATAAATTCCAGCCCTCAGAACATTTCGAGGAGGAATAATGTTCAAAATGGACGCAGGCTCTCTTTTTCTTCTCTTTAAAATTGATTAGGTGTATCTTTCAGATGAAAAAGCGCTTGGTTTCTCAAAGAAGGAAGATTATTTTTAGGCAAACACAAAATAGCTAATTTAACTTGTCGAAATAGAGAGAGTCCTTAAGATTTTGACTCAATATTGTAGCTGAGAACCATTATAAATACCTTGTATGGTGGACCCATAAACGAGGCCTTATCAAATTTCACCAAGAGACAATTGATAGTTTAGTATTAACTCAATGCTTTCTGTTAAGTCAAACTGATTACAAAACAGCAGTGAAATGTGTTTCTTAAGCTACCTTCGAGAAACAATAAATGGACTAAGACGGTGGAAATAAAATCCCTGATGAGTGCTCAGGAAGCAATAGACATTAGACTCAGCACGGAAAGAAATGTTACATAAGCAGTAATTTAATTTAAGTTTCCAATTTAAGGCATGCCTGGTCACTTGCAACTCTCTGCAATGAAGCATTTCAACAACTCGCCTTGAGTCTGCTTTAGAAGGTAATCTGAAAATCTATAAGAGTGACAAAAAAATTTACTCTGTGACAGCACTTGTGCTAACTGCTAAAACACAGAGACGGGCAAATGTGAATGATTCAGCTCGGTGAGCCACACTGCTGCATACATGGGAGAACTCGCACACCAAGCCATTCAAAGGGCAAGGGCTTCAAATAAAGGGGCCACATCTTCCTGTTGAATACTGTCCATAGCTTAAGCTTCTTTAAAACACTATCCAGACTGTTTTATACTGAATGGTTTTACATTCTCTAAAAGTACTATTAATTCAAATATTTCCGCCATTGGCTCCTTTCTTATTAAGTCTCTGATTAAGGAAATGCTTGCAAGGATAAACCGGGTGTTTCATATATGTTTTATTTTAATTTAAAAATGGTAATTATTTACTGGTTATTTTTGTGGGTATACGTGCATGCACACATATGCCACAGAGTCACCCAGCAGTCTGAGGATGACTTGCAGGAGTTGGTTCTCTTCTAGTTTGTGACTCTGAGGAACTGAATTCAGGCTATCAGGTTCTTTACCTATTAAGCCATCTCCTGGCTGCCTCCTCCAATATATAAACTTTAAACGATGGTTTGAACAGTCCAGTTCTCATCATAGCGAGCTCAGTGACTTTGTTTAAATCCAGTTTAGAGAGAAATGACAACACGGTGGAACTGAATTCCAGTGCAGTTTTAAAGACAGTAAGTAGACCTTGTTAGAAATTCTGATAGGGTAAGATATCAGGGGGCCATTCACAATGCATGAACTTTAGATTTCCTCAGCTATAAAGACAGGTGATACATAATTTCAACAGGTGCTATAACATACATTCCTTCCATTGTTCCTGATGATGGATATTAGTGTTCAATTCAGACTTTTGGTATCATTGTATTTATAACCTAAGAAAAGATATGATGATTAAAGGTAAACCCAAATTATATAGGTTTTAAGGGAATGCATTTAGTTTTTTTGTACATATAAGATAATAGACAAATGTCCTTCTATGATTTACTTGGGAGACTGTAAAACAGGTTCAACAGGTTCAAAATATCCTGGAAAGAGTCAACATTTCAATATAATTCAGAGAAAACAACTTCATATTGCAGCAATAGATGTTAATTACCTTTTCAATAATTTTAATTCCTCTCTCAACTGATAAAGATCATTTATTTAACCAAGCTTTACAATTCCTTTCTTAAAATGCTGAATGACTCTAGAACTTTCAGAAAGAATGAAACGTATTTGTAGAATCTATTTTACACATATCATTATCACACAGACACATTTTGGTGTGCACTCAGGAAAGCACTAAACACATCTGTTTATGAAAGCATCATAGAGCTGCCACAGAACATCTCTTCATGTGCTGTGGTCACTACTGCAACCTCACAATGTAGCTCATACCTGACATACTCTGAGAATTCAAAAACATGTACCAAATTAATGCCTAGATCAATTTAGCTTTAAAAAGTGATTATTATGCACCAGAAGCACATATTTTCACAAGAAATTTTCTTAGACATACAGAAGTAAGTTTAAGTGTCTTCCTTAGATAAAGGAAATCTCACACCATGATATTATCACATATATTATTTGTTTAGAAGGCAACATGTTAACACAGTAAGCATTTTAAATTTGGGTTGGTTTATATACTAGGAAGAACTTCTTTCCCATAAGCATATGATGGATGCTGATGCTGTACTACTAGTAATCCTCTTAACAGTGAAAAGAACTAATTTCTACTTTGAACCTTGAACAGACATGCAACGCACACTGAAATCTCAAGTAGGAATAAATAATGCTGTACTGTAAAATGGGCTATAAAATGGGCTAAATGATAACTATATAATTCTAGTGAGGGAACAGCAAGTCTCTTTTGCACTGGATAAAGGAAAATCAAATCTACATTAGTCTGAGCTATCATAAAGTCAATATTATCAAGTTCCAAAAAGATATATGTATGATGTATGAAAATAGAAATAAATGTATGATGAAACCGAGCAAACCTGCCCACATACCAACAAGCAGCTCTTAAGCTTTGTGGGTTTAATTATAAATAAAAACAACAATTAATGATTTTTAATATATGGAAGCATAGTGATGGTTGAACTCGACCTTGACATCTGATCTAAGCTATCAGCCACCACCAAGCTTCCCTTCTAATTGGTCCAAATATTCACTATTCTGCCAGGAACTCTTCCCCATCACCTGTTAAAAACCAGAGAGCAACTGGGCTATTTTACATAAGGGACTTGAGTTTTCAAGGCAGCGAGGGAGCAGCATCAGAAGCTCTTGGCAGCTGTAAACCAATGCAAAGGCTCCGCCCTTTTACTACAGCTGGCAAGTAGCTGATGGACCTAGGTATTAAAAGCACTGTAGATTTCATGTTTAAGATATCCACAGTCAGGAGGCAAAAGACAGTAACATCAAAAGGTGATAAACGTGGGAAAGAAACACAAAGGCAGCTCATGAGTGATGTTGTACAGATGACAACAAACTGTGGACAGACCTACATGCAGATATTATGGGCTCCAATAACCTGAAATCTCTGTTCAACAATGAAGATATGTTCTAGAATGTGTTTCTCTACCTTATCAGAGAGCAAGGAAGCAGATTATCATTTGAGCTACTTCCTCACTTGCCCATCTATTTGCCACTTAATGCTATCACTGTTTCAGGATCTGTTCAAAATAAAGTATGAAAATTATGAGCAGGAAGACATTGTGACAAACTGTAAGACGGTGGCACTTGCTCCTCTAGCAGGAAGCATTTCATGGATGACATTTTTCCAGGTACTTGATTGACTTAGCAAATCCAGCATAATGTTAACCATGTGCCACACAACGAACAAAGAAACACATCGAGAAGCATGGGCACAGCCTTTAGTAATTTCATGTAGTGCCTAACCTAACGGCAACACTCCTGATGGTGCACAGATACAGCGCAAAGAAATAAACTCACTGTGCTGGAGATAATGCCAGGGGGAGACACGGAGGAGCAAGAGGCAGACTACAAAGCTTAGTAAACTGAGGAACAAGCCAGTCCTGACTTGAAGGATGACTAGCCTTCATCTAGAAAGAAACCTTTTAAAAGAGCATTTCAGGGAAAGAACAGCACATGCAAACACAAAGAACATGATAGATGAGAAAGGGAGCAGACAGGGAGCCAGCAAGGATTCACTGAGTGGCACTCAAGGTTCAGCGGAGGCTAAAACCCTTACATGTGTAATAGCACTGATCCACACGTCTATCAGATTTTTCTTCCGCTGTCCTTGACAGTCTGTCAAAGGAAGCCAAAGGAAAGAGCAAAACTGAATGTGCATCAGATAGAAGAGGCACTGAGAAAGAAGAGAGAGAAAAACACAATGCCCAAGATGGCACATCGTCATTGGGCACTGCACAACCCACTCACCAGTTTTCAGGGTAGCTCTTCAAATCGGCATCTGCAGAAGAGTAAGGAAAAGGAAAAGATTATGTGGCAAATGCCCTATTTAGCAAACTCTTCACTTATCTCTATAAACAGTTAGTTCACAAGGAACAAAACAGTGGGCTAAAAAAACACTAGGCAAATGCAAGTGGGAGAAACAAGGGAGGCACAGAGCGAGGCGCAGGAATCGAAACAGCCCTATCATCATAGCACACGTGAATGCACTGGCAAAGACTATCTTTGAGCCAATCACTGTTGGCTATTGCTCAGATCCCATCCTCGATCTGCCAGAATGCAGAAGTCCACTGAGAAAGAAACTCTGTTTTAATGGGAGCTGACTACATCTGTATGTCTCCAGTTACACAACTCAGGAGGTAGTCACATTGATAAAGCAAGAACTGGTTGCATTTTACACACTCATTCTTTCATTACCCAGCAACCTTATTAAATGCTAGTTTAATTTTCTCACTACCAGATATCCAAACTCACACAACAGAGCATAAAATCCATATATTTACACATGCATATATCTGTTGTTCCGTAGTAATGTAGACCTTGTTAAAAAAAAGAAAAGAAAAAGAAAAAATCCTGCATGTTGCCCATGATTTTGTTCAAATAACATTTACCTAGGTTCTACCAAATGGGCATTTATATAAACAAAACATTTTTTGGCAGCAAAATATGTGCAGAGAGTAGATGACCTTATATACAAACTTAACCCCCACTACTTTACTGTTTGATCAATAGAAAACAATCCCTCCACTTTAATCATATTTACTACTACATAAATCACTGTTTACTGGAGTCAGCTATTAAACTTTCACAGATAAAAGTCTCCAGCTGAACTCCATAACCTACAAACTTTCATTCTGTAAAATATGACAGGCTGGGAAAGTTGAGGAGATCTAATGGTCATGAGTGATCCTTGTCTTTGCATTCTGTCAATTAATGGTATGCTTAAAATGCAATACAAATATAGCTTACTGTAGAGAAAAACGATAATAAATTCAAGGGCAGTAATTCACTAAGGTATTTCAGTAGTAAAGTTAGGCTGAATAAAATCAGTCTAAATAATGTGGTTAGTTTTATTAGGTTGCAAATGGAAACAATGTCCTTTAACAGATTTTATATTGACAATGTTAAAATCAACCTTGGGTTTTACTCGAATAATCAGACACAGTAGCCTTTTAATATTACTTGTCAAAGTTTCCACAGACACAAATGTTTATGAAGAGGACCAAAATTGGGTATTAAATTGTTTGCCTTCAAAATAAAATCAGGCTTTAATGACCTGTCAAGTCAGAAATAAATATTTCTAAGTCTTACAATCATCTTTCATTGCAAACACAAGCCACTTATCTTCATAGATACTGTCAGAACTATGTTCTCTCATGTAAGGACTTCTCCCAAGAGAAATAAACCAGTAGATGATCTCTACATCCATTAGTTATCACTGCCTATGAGAGGAACGATTACTCTGTGGACAGACTTTAAAAGTCTGTAACTGATGTCATTATTCTTCAATTCAGCAGAAGAATGAGATAAAAATGTCTATTCACACATGACCGGGATATGTTCTTGGTTTTGGCCTGTATAAATTTAACCCTTGAAGAAGCCTATAGAAAGCTGGTTGACTTTAGGTCAAGACTAGGTTTGTGATTGAGGTACACTAGCAACAGATCAATTAGTTTCCTTATCACTTGATGCTTTTATTTATTCCCTGTTTTGTTTGAAAGTCAAACCCTTATACCAATATACAGTAGGCACACAGGTGTCTTCTCAATTCACCTACTGAAACGTTGCTCATCTATAGACACCTACATTTAGTATCACCTCTTTTGGTGACTATTCAATGGATCACCTTGTTGTTGAAACTGTGTCCCCTCAGTATTCCTAATGTTATTTGCAAGCTTTTTATACCACTTATCCCCTTTTCAGCCAAACTTAAAAACAGAATCCTTAAACCATGGACTGTGTGTGACTAGTATTGGACACCGCCTTGCACAGAAAAAGGCTTCAATAAATCAGTCATCAATAGTTTCTCAATTTCAATCAGATAATTGAAATATATTTTAATATGAAACTAACATTACCATTCACAAATGTAGTCATGAGATATTAAGAGCATGTCAGTCTGTGAAAATGAAATTCCCACTATATTCTGTTTACCCAACAAATGACAGCACATTCCTAAGCAGTTCAGAGAACAGGCAATAATAACTTGTGTACTGGGAATTTCTGTGACATTGTCTGCATTGTTAGTCTAATATCCATGAAAATGTATGCAACTGTTTCATTGGAAAAATCCTTAGTGATACAACCAGACCTTGGTTTTGGGGGGTGTTTCAGATAGTAATCTTAAGACGAAACTTACATAAAGATCAATAGTCACTGTTTAAGATAACATGTGTGCCCTTTGTTTCAAATATAAATCAATAGATAAGAAAAATGGAATAATTCTAATAATTGTGGAAACTCCCAAACAGCTTACAGGCTTCCTTAGGGCAATTAAGACTCTTGTGCTTAAAAAACATTGGAGCAAAACTTAATCGGCCTGAATGATATTTGTTCACCTCATTTAACACATACTTACTGAACACCAACTCCATGCTTAGTCCTCTGTGGGCAGCAGATATACAACAGTGCCACATGGTAGATACAATCATCTTCTTACTGAGCACACAATAGGCAAAGGGAGTCAAACATTAAACAGATAATCAAGCAAATAAAATGATGACTAAGTGCTGCCCGGGAAGCAGGGCGGAGTGAGATATGGCACCCTGGGTAAAGGCAGGAGGTTGTGTAGGTTCTGATTATTATGAATCACAAGTGAGGGAACAAAAGGAGGCCTCAAGTAGAGCTCACCATTAAAGAAGTAAGGTGAGAATAGATGGAAAATGCAGAGACAGAGCTTGGGCCATTTAGAATCATGTTCAAAGAATAATAAAGTGAAAACAACTGCACGACCAGTCAACTGCACAAAATAAACTGTGCCAAATACCAAAACAATGTAGGAATTTCAAAGATACACTATGCAACATATGGCAAATTTTTAACCAAACGGTACACCAGCAAGCAGAGCAAGGTAATATAACAGCCAAACTGTAAGAATGCATGGACTATCTAGTTATATTTTTGCACTCCTGAGAAGTCTACACAAATACTCTAAAGAAGAGAGAGTGATTTTACTAAAACAGAAGATTGAGCATTAAAAGGAATGCGTGTAAGAATTCCCCACCAGTTCGAAGTTCTGATTATCAGCTTTTAAATAACTCACAGATTCAATAAGACCTAAATATGCAAAGCACAACTTAAAAGCATGTTCTTTCCAACATCAGACATAAAAATTTAAAAAGCAATTCTAAGTCAATTATAAATTAATCTATATAAGCAGGGAACTGATGAAAGAAGTTCAATATATTGATGCTTAATTTAAGAACCTATATGCTATTTAATTCCCTAATAAAGTTTTTAAAAAGGCTTTGTTTATCACTCAAGATTGCTGGACACTCTACTGGACCTATTCTCAGCCCTACAGAGAGTCACAGCAGAGCACTGGGCTGAACTCTCAAAGTGCAGTCGAAGAGTGGGAGGAGTGAGAATATGAGCAAAGATGTCAAGACCATGATGGGGAACCCACTGAAACAGTTTGCCTGAGCTCTTCAACAGGGAAGTCAGACAGGGAAGGAACCAGCATAGGACCAAACTAGGCCCTCAGAGTGTGGGTGACAGCTGTACGACTGGGGCACACTGCCGGACCCCTGGCAGTGGAACCAGGACTTATCCCTACTGCTTGTACTGGCATTTTTGACTC
>LOJH01051677.1:0-12473 GCA_001685095.1 Ellobius talpinus
TTCCAGGCTTCAAAAACAAACACTGAGAGACGGGGGTTTGGACAGCCTTACTGTAGTTTATGGCAGGAGTCCCTCCCCTTTTTTGTTAGGAACTTCTTCAGAAAAAAAAAACCCATCTGCATTACATTTAGGGCTCAGGAATAGGAGAAGTAGGCTGGAGAGGGTGCTGGAGGGTAGGAGCAAACAGAGAAGTTGGTGTTGTTGACTCTATCATTGCCCAGAGGTGATTTTGGAGAGTATAGTTTATGTCTTGCTACACCCACAGTAGGTGCTTGAGTGGGCACAGGAGCACACACRGAAGTGAAGGCTCCATTGCTCACCTGGGTCCAAACCTGTGGCTTTGCATTTAGTGGTCACATACTCAGCAGCAAGTTGCTATGATCACTGCTCCTCAGCTTCCAGCTTGAGACTTAGTGGACAGTTTGTGTTTGGTTGCTTTGTCACAGAGGTGAACTTTTGGATGAATCTCTAGTCCACATTTCTGTTCTGCTCCTACCCTCCAACTCATTTTGGTGGCTCCTCCAATTCCGCCTTCTCACAGGGGTCTCAAGCAGATTCCCAAGCTTTTCTATGCTTTGGGATTAAATGACTTTCATGATGTTAAATCATTTTCCTTGTCAGAACCTCAGTGCCCTCCAGTGCAAGGCTTTTCTTTTGTCCTCGCTCAGGTTGCTGGTATCCACACAGTGTGAATGTGTGTATGTGTGTGTGTGTGTGTGTGTGTGCATGTGTACCTGGATGTTGTCCTCTTCTCACAACTTGTACAACTGTTCTGGCTTTTCCAAGTTGCTTTCTGAGGTGTGGTGTGACGAGGGGAATGGATGTCTTTATTAGCTCTCTCAGTTACTGTGATGGTGTCTGTAGTACTAAACGTACACCCCTTTGTAGGAACTGTTCATGAATGCCAGAGACTCCCCAATGTCCCTGCTGGCACCTCCTACTTTGCCCACTAGGACAGAGAACCCCTGCTGAGCCTTGAGGCCCTGTCTGGCTGCAGCCCCGTTGCCCTGTTGGAGGTTTTAATGAGCCTCGCTCTATGGCATCAGCCTGACCTTATTGAACTCCAGGATGGAGTTTTTGTGGCGCTCCACCCACATCTCTGCCAAGGGCCAATCTCTAAATTGCTCCTGGCTAGTCAGGCATCCATCTCTTTTCCTGCTGTGCCCTTCCATTCATCTTGGTTTCACCAGCCCTCCTAACTTTCAGTAGATGCCTAGATGCTTTCCACCTATTTATTAATGGAACCCTGACAGTAAGAGATGCCCCCTGACCATTCCATCTGTAGAGTGTTGCTTATTATCTGTGGGTTCAGGTGCGGAGTCTTGGAGGCAGTGGATTTGGGTCTGAGTGCTCTCTGCCCTTCCTGGCTGTGGTATCCAGGACAACTTGCTCAACCTCTCCAGCATCTACCTCCTTATTGGTGCAGAAAAGCATGGTATGGTGGTGAGCATGGACTTGAGAATCAGATTGAGCAGTTTTAAATCCTCCTCCTGGGCTGGAGTATAACTTAGTGATAGAAACTTGCACGGTAAGCAGAAGATCCTCCCTTCAGCATTGAAAGAAAAAAAATCCCATGACTTCTTGGCTGTGTACTTGCAATGTGCTTCAGTTCCTGTCTGTAAATATGTATATATTTACAGATATACATATATATGTGTGTATGTGTGTGTATCAGTGTAGTTCAGCATGAGAGCACTTGCCTAGCACATGCAAGGTTAAGCTCAATTCTAAGACACATGAAAAAGTAATGGGGTTAACAACAGGGATGTTGTGATGAACGAATGAGTTAGTAAATGTGAAAACTCAGAATAGTTCCTGTCACATAGCAAGCATTCTATGTGCAGCTATTGCTGTTGATCAAAGAAGTGGTCAATATTCAGGCTGCTGTAGACACTAGGGATTAGGGTGATGGAAGGCTGGCTTAGGTGAATGTGACTAGAAGCCCTTCCTGGCACTGTGAACAGTTTATGGACTCAGAATCTGCTAAAAAGGGCACGTTCCTCCCTGCAAGCCTCATGGCTTTCCTTGTGTTCTTTTCCTGGATCTAGGCCTCCTGGAGTGTCTGATCCCTTTCTCCAAGAATGGGTCTCTGGGGGATCTTTGCCTTCCCCCTGGGGCTCCTGCTTGCTTCTGTGCTCCTGGTGGCTTCAGCCCCAGCCACTCCGGAGTCTCCTGGCTGCAGTGACAAGGAGCAACAGGTCACCGTCAGCCACACCTACAAGATTGATGTGCCCAAGTCAGCTCTGGTTCAAGTAGAGACTGACCCACAGTCCCTCAGTGATGAAGGGACATCACTCTTGGCAGCCGGGGAGGCTGGGGAGGAGCAGAACTTCATCTTCAGGCACAACATCCGTCTTCAGACACCGCAGAAGAACTGTGACTGGGCAGACAGTGTCCAGGACCTGCTGGCCCGGGTGAAGAAGCTGGAGGAAGAGATGGCAGAGATGAAGGAGCAGTGTAGTGCCAACCGCTGCTGCCAGGGAGCTACTGGTGAGATTACCCTCTGGTATTCACTCTACAAACATTTAGTGAGTGTCTGCTATGTGTCAGGTTCTCCGCTAGCCTCACGGGTACTGTGAGATCCTGGTGCAGGGCCCTCTCTCTGTCAGCTTTTCTCAGGGTGCAGGACACACCCGTGATGTTTATTTGCTGATACAGCTCAAGGGGCATCTGGAAGTCCAGGCAGGGAGGGTTCAATAGGCTGGACTCCCGGGCTCATGACACCAGAAGGGAAAGATCCCAGGGCAGTCTTACTGACAGGCCTGATTGCTAGTCAAGGGGTAAGTATAGAAAGGGGAGGAGGGAAGCTGAACGCATTGTGAAATTTCTCCAATAGTCCAATGAGGCTAAATTTATCAGCTATCACAGTTCTGATACTAGAAGGTGTGTATTAGCGTCCTGGCCCATAGTAAGAATTCAGAAAACTAAACATTTTTATTAGTAATAAAGTACACTGTGGTTTTTACAAAGAAAGCTGTGTAGGACGGCCCTGGCCAAGTGCCTGACTCATTGAGCCGGGGCTATTTTCTGTAGACTTGGTTCACAACCAGCCTTGCTAGGTCCCGCTCGTTCCAACCTGCATATGGAGCCATTGGAGTCCTGCCCCTTTGAGGCTAGAGCCCGACCGTCAATGTGGACCACTTAAAGTCCCTTTATAGAAAAACACTAGTCACCACCATTCAGAGAGGAAAGGACCCAGTGAATTCACCCAAGAAGCAGCGTTTTAGACAAACAAAAGAGAAACTGAGATTTGACTCCAGTAGAAAGCGTTTTCTTCACAAAGTCCCCACAAGATCCAGAAAATGTCAGTCATCTCTAACCAGTGACCTCCACCTGTTTCTCCCCTCCTGGCAGATCTGAGCCGCCACTGCAGTGGCCACGGGACCTTCTTCCCCGAGACCTGCAGCTGCCACTGTGAGCAGGGCTGGGAAGGCGTGGACTGTGAACTGCCCACCTGTCCCGGGGCTTGCAGCGGCCACGGGAGCTGCGTGGACGGGCGCTGCGTGTGTGACCAGCCCTACGTGGGGGTCGACTGTGCCTACGCCGCCTGCCCCCAGGACTGCAGCGGGCATGGCGTGTGCGTGCATGGCGTCTGTCAGTGCTATGAGGACTTCACCGCGGAGGACTGCAGCGAGCAGCGCTGTCCGGGTGACTGCAGCGGGCATGGCTTCTGTGACACCGGCGAGTGTTACTGCGAGATGGGCTTTACTGGCCCTGACTGTTCACAGGGTGAGAGCCGGGAGAAGCGCTTTGAGGGCCACCCTTCCCACGATCCGCGGTCTCAGTTACCCTAAGTCTATTACATGTCTTACTTGAGAATCTCTCCCTTTAACCTAAATAACGATCCTTTTGGAGGGCTCAACAATAGAGTTGGCTGGTGGGGGAGGGGCTCCTCAAGTTCTACCTCTACTCTAGGAGTTTATACAATTGACGACTGCTGGGTGTGGCTTGTAGTAAGTTGGTGAGCACCACACCCGAAGTGCATACAGGAAGGACAAACTGAACTTAACCAGTTATATACAAAAAGAAACGTGGCGGGGGGGGGGAAGAAGAGTCAGAGATGAGAAGCAGGAAGGGAAGGAGGGAAGGACCTCCCGGTGGGTGGAAAGGAATGTGTTTAGGGGGTAGAAGCGGTAGATACGCCCAAGATACATTGTACCTTTGTATGAAATTTTCAATGAATTAAACAAAAAAGAATAAAGTGCTGGGCCGGTGGCCAGCGTGCGGCACTTTTTGGTAACACATAAAAGTTCCTGGTAGGGATTGAGAATATGCATTTGCAGGAATTCCCCTGTGCCTGTTTCTGGTGGTGGTGGTAAGCAACCAGGCAAGAACTTCCTGGGGAGTGGTGTCCAGCATGATGCCATACTTGATCTGCATCTTGCGGGCCTCTTTATAGCCTTAAATAAGTGCCAGTTCACTGGCCGCCAAGCATCACCCTCTCCACCTTCACCTCTTGTTCCTTTTCTGCTTGCAGTGGTGGCTCCCCAGGGTCTGCAGCTGCTCAAGAGCACGGAGAATTCCCTGCTGGTGAGCTGGGAGCCCTCCAGTGAGGTGGACCACTACCTGCTCAGCTACTACCCCCTGGGGAAGGAGCAGGATACAAAGCAGGTCCAGGTGCCCAAGGAACAGCATACCTATGACATCACTGGCCTGCTGCCTGGCACCAAATACATAGTCACCCTGCGCAATGTGAAGAAGGACATTTCCAGCAGTCCTCAGCATCTACTTGCCACCACAGGTGAGACACAGCCAGCCACCCCAGGTTTCTCCTGCTTTCCCCACAAATGCTCTGCTGTTGATCGCCCTAACTTGGAGTCTGAAAACAGCAGCTGAGGTCCTGGGTGCTAGAGAAGCCACCTACTTCTCTGTGGCCCTCTTCTGGATTCCTCGTTCCTGGGTCCTTCAAGCCAGCAATGGAAACCTGATGGACTGAGTCTCAAGAGGTCTCCTGTTTCCGGGAGACCAGGAAGGTCTAGTTGACCCCACACTCCCATACAAGTAGCCAAAGAGCGAATTGTTGGCTCCTTACTGAGCTTCCGAGGTCATTCAGCAAGTTCAAATAGGGCTGGGTGAGAAGTGGTTGAAGACCCCTGGAGCAGATAGTTTCAGGTCCTGAGGGAAAAGAGAACACGGGGCAGCTGAAGGTTTACAGAGTTGTTTACAAAGGTATGGGCAGTATTTGGGTAGCTGAACACTTAAGGTCTAGCAGCAATCATTCTAGCTTGAAGGATAGGATGGGTGTTGGTACACTGACCCAGGGGAAGCTGTAGGAAAGGCCACCCAAATAGGGGATGCTGATAGAGGGATACAGGCAGTCTACTGCACCCGTGCCGGGAGAACAAAAGAATCAATGGCTTGAGCTCTTTCCTGTTCTCCAAACTATTGCTGATTCCTTCTGGCTGAACCCAAACTGGAAGACTTAATTCACAGAGACAAAATCCTGGGACACAGAACAGGGTGGAGTCCTGGAAACAGAGCAAGGAGAGTGCAGGAGACTGGCTTGAAGGGCATAGTCTCCACTGTATCACCAAGTAACACTGAAATGATAGGAGGAAGGAATGTGGCTGCTTATGTCGCTAAATGCAATAGCTCATCTTTTGGTGAACATCCAGGGAATTAAGAGTAGAGAGGGATTTATTACTTGCAGCAAGTAAGGAAAGCCCTGGGACTAACTCTCAAAGCAGTCTTTTCCAAACAAAGAAAGTAGAGGTAGGGTGGTATCTTCTATTCAGAAACATATTGATAAGGGAAAAATTACCATCACATATAAAGATGAGCACATTCCTGAGCAGGCTAAAACAAGCAAACAAGCAAACAAACAAAAAGGCCAGGAACTTGAGTTTAGTTCCTAGAAAACATGTTACAAAATGGGCACAATAACTATTTGTAATCCTAATGCTGGGGATGGAGAGCAGGTGGATCTCTGGTCAGTCAGTCCTAGCCTGCTCAGTGAGCTCCAGATCAATGAAAGAGCCTGTCTCAAACAAACAAGGTGGAAAGTTCTTGAGAAACAACCCCCTGAGCTTGTCCTCTGGCCTCCCCACACATGTATAAGCGCACCCATGCATGTATACACACACACCATGAACATACACAGTAGCTAATATTAGCCATTCTGTGCAAAGAATTTAGTATTATAATGCAAATGAATGACTCAGAGTATCTGGACCATTCTGACTGGTTCCTCATTAGTTGCTTTAATGGTCTTTAATTGCAAAACCACCACCTGCACCATCATCACCACCACCAATAAAGTGACTTTGAGCCAACTATAGTGGCACATGTCTGTCATCCTAGCCCTCAGGAGCCAGATACAGAGGGATCACCGGCCCCAGGCCAGCTTGAGCTACACAGTGAGACCCTTTTCAAAACAAAACAATTTTGAAAGTATGTTAAGTCGTTTAAAAGGGTGGCTATTTTCCTCTAAGTGTGGGCAGGAACTACACTCTGTGGCTGCCTGGCAGCTAACACTCTCTAGAAATCTAGTTTTTCATGAATATTCTTAAAGTGGCCTTGACTTTCCAGAGTCTGCGTCAATCTAGTTGTCCCAGTGACTCTTATTTGTTCCTTTACTCAACACTTATTCACCAAGGAGCCACCGTGTACCAGGTGCTGTTCTAGGTGCTGATCAAATGTGCTGCCATCACCCTACTCCCAATCCTTGGGAGAAAGATCCAGATGGGTAGGATGTTGGCATGCAATCGTCTTTGGGAAACAGAGGCTGCCTGTCCTGTTTTAGTGGCAGGAATAAGGTTAGTTTGAGTAGATAAGTATTGAAAATGGTTTGGAAAGATGTGGCAGTTTTAGGGCGGGCCTTTGTCAGGGATCACTAGAAACATCCCTGCAGCTGGACAGGTGGGATCTTGTTCATTTTATCCTAGGAAAATATCCATCCTGGAGAGCTCCAGCGGTATCTCAGCAAGAATGCAAGGAAGGATTGGCTCTAGACTATGAGGTTGAATTAGATAACAGGGAGCACAGGGATTTGCTTTGGTGGGGATGCTATCAAGAAGTGGGGGCAATTCTGTGATTGAGCATCTTAGGGGATTTTCTCCAGAGTGAGGGCTCACTAGAGGCAACCAGAGCTGTGACTGGAAAGAGGTGGATGAATTGCCTGTTAGTCAGGAGGGAGAACATTTTGTCATTTCTGTGGACAATAGTCTTGCTTTTGTCTGTGTTCAGACACAGTCATAGGATGGCTTTGTTTTTGTCTCAATCTTGCATGCTTACCGAGTGTCCTTGGCTAATGCTAATGCGCTGTGAAATGGTTTGTGAGCACGGGAGAGCACTGAGCACAGCTGCAAGAGCCAGGTCAACATCTGACGGTAGGGGTTGCTTTTGTTTGTAGCTGCATTGTCTGAAGCTGCATTGTTTGTAGCTGCCTTGTCTGCAGCTGCATCTGCCACATGCAGGACAGCGTTGAGATTCCCAGGAGAGGGTGGGAACATCTGGCAGAAAGCCTTAGCAGCCCTTCTTAGAGTCTTCCTCTGAAGACTTGTAAAATCTTGCTACTGTGAAGTTTGTCTTTCTATCTAAACTATTCAAGTTCAAACCCATCTTTCCTGCCCCTCGGGGGAGCTTTAGACCTTCTAACACTTACTCCCATCTTGAACAGTCTCCTTAAGTCCTTGCTGACTTTTTTTTAAATTTGTGAATCCCCCAATTCTCTTAAGCCATGTAGGATGTCTTCCACAATCCTTCAGTCACCTTGGTCACTTTCCTGTTGCCTTTTCACTAGGGGATTCCCTCTTTGAAAGAAGTATCAGAACAGAACCTGAGGCCAGTAGGTAGGAGCCGCAGGTGAGAAGAAAGACTCCAAAAGGCTCCTTGTCTGTAGAAGAGAGAATCACAGATAGTCAGAGCTGAGGGATCTTGAGATAACTGAGTTCATACTCTGCCTAATACATAAGTTCCTTGTCTTATATCCTTGACAAGAGGTTAGTCAGAATGGATGAAAGTGCCTCCAAGCTAAGGCAATGTGACCTTGGAGAAGGGGGCAAGGCTGGGAGTCTTGGAAGTTGTTTTTCCCTGCCTCAGACTAAGAGTGATCTCTATAAACCTGGGATAAAGCTGTTGCAGTTCTGAGTCTTCACAGAAGTCCTGAGTTGCCCCTCTCAAAAGGTCTTAGCTTAGCCATTCCTTTGTATTATAATTTTATGCTTTTCTTTCTAAGTGGCAGGGCAAATGTTTAGCCCCATGCGTTCCACTGTGAACAAAGTCATATGATGAATGCTCTTTCCAGGACAGGGCCATGTGTCATCATGAGCACACTGGGGACCTTGTGAAAGTAGTAGAATTTGATAGACGGTTCGGGAAGGATACAGAGACAGACCTAATTAAAAATCACCTGCTTTGTAGTTTTGCCTTGGGTTAATCTGTAGTGCATCTGAGCACCGTGGGCTCTAACTTGGGAGTTAGAGGAAGAATCTGGCTCTTTTAGAAATGTAATATATTGAAAACTTGAAATGAATTGCCCCAGCTTTACATGCATCTATTCCCATGGCTATTGTTAAGGACAGGGGCTCAGTAGCCACAGGGAGAACACCAGTTCAGAGCAGCTGAGTCCTTGGCTGGGTACTGTGGGTGCTGACCTGAGGGTAGCAGCTCCGGCTTGGTCAGAGTCTGTGTGGGAAGGTGGGATGTGTGTAACATAGTGGGATGAGGTGTGGGATCTTCCTAGGAAGATTCTGCCTTCTGTGGAAAGTCTCGAGACTAACATCCAGCTGCTGCCTGGGGAGCTCTAAGACCCCTGTTAAAGACTGTCCTGGGGCTGAGGCCAGCTCTCAGTGTGTCAAGGAAGGGAGCTGACTTAGTGGCCAATGGCCTATTTCAGACACTTGTGGCCTCTGTGCTCAACCCTTTTCGCTTGTCTTCTCTAATCTTTGTCCTAGATCTTGCTGTGGTGGGCACTGCCTGGGTAAATGAAGAGACAGAGACGTCCCTTGATGTGGAGTGGGAGAACCCTCTGACTGAGGTGGACTATTACAAGCTTCGGTATGGCCCCTTAACAGGGCAGGAAGTTGCTGAGGTCACTGTGCCCAGGAGCCGTGATCCCAAGAGTCGATATGACATCACTGGTAAGAGTCTACATTGGGAGATTCTAGATGCTGGCTGCAGAAGCTATGGTGAAGGGAGGCAGTGTACACTGGGTCTTAGGGATCACACTTGATTCTAGATACCTAGGTGTAAGCCTGCTCCCAGAGCATGATGTCTCTGTGCCAGCATTTCAGGACTGGAACCCCAGGACATTTCTATAACAGTCTACTTCTAAAGTGTCATTCCTATCAGCAGAGTTTTTGAGGCCCTATGTATATTTGGGGCTGGAGAGATGGCTCAGTGGTTAAGAGCACTGCCTGTTCTTCCAAAGGTCCTGAGCTCAATTCCCAGCAACCACATGGTGGCTCAAGCCATCTGTAATTTGATCTTGTGCCCTCTCGAGGAAGAGACCTGGTCAATCGTCCTCATCAACTTAGATCATGAAACCCAATATGGACAAGTTTAATAGAACCGCATGATGAAAAAAAGTGTATATTTTAGGATGTATTTGATGTTGTACAGGTACTTCTTTTGGAGGAATATTGCAGGGGAGTAGGGTGGGAAGGGAGATATCTATCTATTTATCTATCTATCTATATATCTATCATCTATAATCTGCATATATAAACATACATACGTATACACACATATTATTTTATTATGTATATTTGCCAATATATTGCCAATATATATATATATATATTGCTGAGTACCATGCTGAGAAGGGTTTGTTAGGCAAAGGGTAGGAATCCCTTCTTAGATGATTGAACTAATGTTACTAAGACCTGGCTCTCAGGAAAGTCAGGGATGTGCCAAACTTTGTAATACTCGGAGTTTCTATACTTTTCAAGGCCCTTTTAGAAAAGTGATATTATGTGATACACAGTCATGAGTATCAAGATAGACACAGGTCATTAGAAGAAGCCCATTCAAGTGAAGGATCCCCAGCTTCGTGGTCCATCCTCTGGGTCATCACTCTGCTGCCTACTCCCTCAGTTCCTTTCTGAGAGAAGAGCTTGCAGCTCTCCCTGTTTGTGGGGAGGAGAATGAGCATGTGGGCTTCATACAAGCAACTGTTCGTTTCCATGTTGCCAGTGGAGTCTGAGCGGTTGTGTCACAAGGAACCACCATTCCAGTTGTTTCCACAGGGAGATAACTTAGGCCAGATTTCCCCTTTTTCTTCTATTATAAGAACGAGTTTGGAGGGAATCTGGTTGTTAGGAGCTGGAAAACATTTGGACTATAAATAAAATCAGGAAGTAAGTAGTCAATAGTCCACAAAGAACAGGAGACCCAAGGACCTTGTGCCACTTGTTCCCCACCCCTTCTCGTTCTACTGATCCAGGGCTGCTTATCTGCCTCTACTGGCAAGTTTGGGGGTCAGCATAAATCTTACCTCCTCAAGAGAGCCCAGTAGAAGCTGTGTGGGAGTGGGATCTGGAGCCTGTCTTCACATACACACCTTGGCTTCTTTTCTCTAGGTCTGCAGCCTGGAACAGAATATAAGATCACAGTTGTTCCCATGAGAGGTGGCCTGGAGGGGAAGCCGATTCTCCTGAATGGCAGGACGGGTATGGAAGTTTAACCAATTTCACATTCTTGAATTTTTCCGGTCTCTGGGTGACAATTCCAGGATTTCCAAGGAGAGATTCTCTGACTTTTTGGATGGGCAGAAGAACAGAGGCAAATTTCTCCTGTTTCCCTTTTTTTTTTCTTGCCATGGGAAACTCTTCCTGGGATCTTGGAGTCCAGGGGAGATAGTATTCCTGACACTTGTCTTCTGATTTCAATTGTTTCAATCACTGAATTATTGTCTCAAGACACTTAGTAGGTGTGCAGAAGTCCATTCCTCAAGACAGCTGGTCTAGATTATTTTTCATGTTGTGTCTGTAGTTTTTCATAATGTCCACGTCTAAGCAGTCTGCTTTGAAATGGGAAATGATGGTTAAGGCCATCACATGGAATCATGATATAGTTAGCATTTATCTATGAGAATATTTATAAGAGGTTATGCAGCATTTACCAGCCACAATGGAACTTGAAAATGTTGTAGGCTTAAGTACATCTTGAACTGTGAGCCTCCGGCAGTGATTATTTTCCTGCCCACACAGACTGGGCTCTGGAAAAGGCTGATACTTGGAGCCTGCAAAGAAGGAATCCTTCAGTTTTGAGTTTCAGTTTAAAAAGTGGCTTAATTCTTTCCAGTTCAGTCTTAGAGGTAAGTAGGTGGGGTGATGTAATAATGAGGATGAGGCAGTGTGAAGGCCGAATGAACTAAGTTCTGTTCCCTATGAGATGGTTGGAGTATGGAAGGGTTAGAGACCTTTGTAATAATAAAGGAAGAGATGTAACTTAATTTACGACCCAGACAAGATGGATTGGGTTAGTCTGCCTAAATGGTTGTTGAGATATTTGAATGAGTCAGAAAGTGGTAAATACTTCCCTTGCTTCTGAGAGCTTTCTCTGTGGCTTGATTGGGAAGTTACAGATCAATTGAAAGTTTGCTATGTGCCAGGCAGCAAATTCCCTGGACATTTTTCATGGGTTTTGTCATTTAGTTCTCAAGCCAGTCTATGGATGAGCTACTACTATTATTTCTGGGTCCTACGCATAAGAAAAACTGAGACTCAAAGGAATAAAGACCAGGGTCACCCAGCCAGGAAATGGCAGAGTTGGATTTGAAATAAGGATGTTCCCATTTAAACATTGGAGCTTAGCTACGGAGACCCTTCTGTGAGAGATTAATACGTTTTCTCCTCTTATACAATGAACACAACATACAACATTTGGTCATTAAAGTGTGTGTATGTGTGTGTGTGTATTCCACATGCACTAAGCTTCTCCATCAGATACCAACTGGGTATTGTACAAATCAATTCACTTCTGATAGTACCTATTAGAAGTAGTGTTAGATCCCAAGGCTGGAGAGATGGCTGAGAGGTCACTTGTTGCTCTTGTAGAGGACCTGGGTTTAATTCCCCAAACCCACATGGTGATTTACAACCATCCAGAACTCCACTTCTAGATCCAACACCCTCTTCTGACTTTCTTGAGCACCAAGCACACATGTGATGCACGTAGGGATGTAAGCAAAACACTCATACACGAAAAATAAAATGAATAAACGGTTAAAAAATAATAAAAGATGCCAAGGCTGACAGGTCAGAATCTAAAAATGGGTCAGAAGGGAACTGGAGAACTGTCTTATTAGAATTGGAAACAAAAACCTCAGCAGCCATGGAAGGAGATGGGTGGGGAAGAGGTGGAGATGTGAGTTAGGGCCTAAAAGAGCTGGCTTGCTCAGTAGTGTGGTAGTGTAGGCTGGCAAGCAGCTGCGTGGTAGGGGGTGGGGCGATACTTCAGAGTGAGAAAGTCCAGAATGTTGGGAAAAGCACACTTCAGATTTTGGTTAGTATCAAAAGAAGGAGGAGGAG
>LOJH01051678.1:0-12473 GCA_001685095.1 Ellobius talpinus
GGGGAGGGAATTGGGAGGAGGGGAGGAGGTGGAAATTTTTTTAATAATAAAAAACGACATCTCTTATTTTCTGTGGTTTTATATGCAGTGATATTATATACTTCCAAAAATTTCTAACTCAAGTATAGCTAGCATGATGAATATTCATGTATTTCAATAAAAAACCTATTTTTTAAAAATATATGAAGAATATAGATAATAAAATGATATGATGGTTAATTTATTTTACACAATTATTATGTTGTATTATTTTATAATATATAATAACATATTTGCTTGCTTACATTTACATTCATCATGTATGGGGATATCTGGGATCTTTCCATGGGCAAAGGGTATAACATTTGACTTCTAAGTTCTACCCCACAACAGTGCTATACTTAAAGAAGTTGAGAGTGAATTATATTAGAACTATAGTAGTTTCCTTCTATTTGATATTATTTTCCAGGCCTTTGTCTAAGATCAGGTGTATCTTTGGTTTTATACTGGCCATCTTATTTACAACTTTAATTATAACAGCACAAGGCAAGATTAATAATTCACAGAGAACAGACAAAGCATATCTACTACCTGAAATTGGTTCCCATTGAATCACAGACAGTTGGTTGCTGTGTTTAGAGTATCAGTGAGATGTTTATTATTTAACATTGACAGAATAGTCAATTTTAATTGTTGTTTAAAGTCCAGTATAGAAAAAGTAAAAACAATAAAGGATTAATGGTTCTCAAAAATTGTGATTTAGATAGTTTCATCATAATTTACTTCTCTTTTGGGTACTATTAATCATGATATGAACAGGAAATAATGCAAAAGCAAATTATGTTTTATCTTCAAAAAAGGTTTTTCTTGATCCGGAAAAAAATACATTACAAGACAAAAGCCATAGCTAGAGATGAAGTAAAACTCTTCCCTTTTATTGTAATTTTTAAATGTGTACAGTCTTGTGTCTGATATTGGACATTAAATATACACATATCGTGGTCTCTCTCTCTTTAAAAAAAGCAGCGACTGCCCTCTGTGCTCTCTCTCTCTGGCTTCCAGCTCTGGCGACTAAGCTCCTTTCCTGATTGTGCAGAGGGCTCTTGTCTGGGACGGTGATCTGTAAGTTTTCCCCTTTAAATAAATAACTATTCTATTAATCATAAAAAATAAATATACACATATCTTTTTAGCTAATTCTCGATACTGTATTTCTCTTTCTTAGGTCATCTTGATTTGGATGTTTTGAATATGAAAATTGTTAACTCAGCTTCACAGGATAAAATGAAAAAATATAGGACCCTAGTAAAGGTGCCTTTGGGAGTAAACCTATAAGGAAACAAAGACTTTCAGGTTCATAAATGATGTTGAATGGCCCAGAGTGATCCATGAACAATCCATCCTCACCAACTTTTCTGAGCAGTCTAAATGCTTTTATGTTCCAGCCTTTTTCCAGTTCGGTTTCTGTTAGATTTTTAGTTGTGTCTAATTTATAATCATAATTTCTTATCAATATTTTAATAACATCTATTACAGAATTTTAAAAATATCTAACAATTACTTACTATTTATTTATTTATTCTTAAACATATATTTACCCCGGCCTGGTATACCTTTGTCAAACAGCTAAGACTCAAGTTTACTGTGAATAATGTAGGTACTATTCATTCCTTGGGAGGGGCTTTACATTCAAATGAGAGAAAAATTTATATTTTAAAATTTGATTAAAAATGTGCACAGTTAAAATTTTTGTCCCTTTTTTTCAAGTAGCAGAAAGTAATAATCATGTGTGGAAACAGAGTAATAATGTAGATTGTGGTGCCACTTTAGATGGATTTACCAAAAATTCCCATTCCAGGAAAATGAGTTCAGTTGAGAGCTTTGATAAACAAGTCTTCATATAAAGAGTAATTGAGAAAAGGATATTCCAGGCAAAGAAAACAGTGATTGTGAAGAAATGTATTAGCTGGATTATCTTGTCATAGTTCAGGATCTGAAAGAAGACAACAGTGACTGGGTGGAATAAATAGGATGTTACAAAAGGGATAATGATATAAAGGTAAGATGACATATGACTAGTAAACAGATACAAGTGAACTTTATTCAAAATACAAGGAGAAGAGATTGAAGCATTGTAAATAAGATAGTGACATGATTTATATCTTAGAAACAGTTTATTTTATGTATGTGTATATATGTGTATGGATGTATAGCAGAAATTCAGACTCAGAAGGCATATCTACTATATTCTTTTGGCTGAATCAGTAACAATAGCCTTCCTAGGCTCAAGAGTGTGATATCAGACTTTATCTCTTAGTGGGAGGAATGACAAAACATTTGAAAAATAGTTTATTATTACTAAAGACATAGTTCTTCATTTTAAAACTAATTATCAAGCTATCAAACTAGCTAAATATATTATAGACTGATAAGAGCAAAAGATGAACTGGAGAGACTTGTCTGTATTTTATTAACGTGTATTTGTAATTGGAAACACTTCCATTTTAGGAGACATATATTATATATTTTCCAGCAGCGTTTCTGTGATACTGTCTTCATCTGAATTTGTAATGCCATAACAAAATTGAAGATTATCTAGTTACCCTGATAACCGAAATAACAGTTACTTTTGAAATTATCAAATAACGAGCCACTCAATTGAAAAAGGTAACAGTGAATATTTGGTTTAAGATTTTTTCTCATAATCTGTTAGTCCAGTCAATATTGCTAAATATAATGGGAGTTTGCATTGTTGTATTTAACTAAAGTAAAGGAATATTAACTTTTTATTATTTTTTCTGAACAACTTTTTTCATTTTTCATTTTTTGGTTTTGGTTTTTTCTGAGACAGGGTTTCTTCTTTTTGTAGCTTTTGAGCCTGCCCTGGAACTCTCTCTGTAGACCAGGTTGGCCTCGAACTCACAAAGATCCACCTGCCTCTGCCTCGCAACTATACCCCACCACCCGGCCAAGACAATTTTCTTCACTAACAAATCATATAATTATTTAAAGAAAACTAAGCACTAGCTCTATAAATTTTGAATTGCTTTAATTTCGGGAAATGAATTTTAATAAACCCAATCAGTTTCAGCCACTGCCATAAAAGAGATAAGATTATTTAACCCACAATTCTTCTTGCCCTGCCTCTTAATTTATAGTCTGGAAGAGATTGATGACTTTTTTTCTTCTGCATTTCTCCCCCCTCCCAAACAAAGAAATGAACTGAGCAAAANAAAAAAAAAAAATAAAACAAATAACATTCATGTATACTTTTTGTACTTTCTGAAGGGCTCATAGGGAACATCTGCTACTCTATGGATATCTTTCAAATAAAGTCAAGAAAAACCAGCCTACAGTTCACAACCCCAGAGAGCCTAGACAACAATGAGGACCCTAACAGAGAAATACATGGATCTAATGTACATGGGAATTAGAAAAAGACAGGATTTCCTGAGTAAATTGGGAGCATGGGGTAGGAGGGGAGGGGAGAAGAAGAAAGGGGAATGGAGAAAAACATATAGCTCAATAAAAACAATAAAAATGCACCTGAAGATGTATTTTAAAGGATACTGTATTATTTTTGGAATGTTATTGTGGAGAGAGAAATCTGTTATTTGCCCCATTAGAATGAAGTATGGATCATTGATTAGGCAAGAGTTGACCTTACCAAAAACATATTTAGGGGTCAGGGATTGAAGAAGGGTATTTGGATATAACAAACACATATTGACATTGCTTGTATGTATGTGTGGAACTGTTACAACATTTCTTATTAATATGTATAATTATACATGTATATATTTTTTTTACATTTTTAATTTAAAATTTATTTCATTTTATATGTATGAATGCTTTGCAATCTATATGTATGTGCAACACATGCATGCCTCATACTTGCAGAGGTCAGAAGAGGTGTCAGATTTTACTGAAACTGGAGTTAAATATAATTGTGAACCACCAAGTAGGTGTTGCGAACTGAACTATGGTACTCTGCAGGAGTAATAAATGCTCTTAAACACTAATTCATCTCTCCAGTCCTAATAAAAATACTCGGAAGGAAGTGATTGTCATGGGCTTCTGGCCTCTTGTGATATCTGAAATGTTTGCGCTGTAGTCATGCCGTGGCCAGAGGCCATGCCTGTGCTCCCTCGGGAGGCCATGTTGATGTCCATATGTGTTTCCACTAAAGGTGGAGTGGATGTCTGTGTTATGTGCTCCCATAAGAGGTCATGTTATTATCAAAGATCATGTGGACGTCCATGATCCATACTGTTGCCAGAAATCCTGTGGAAGTCCATGATTTCTGTTCCTGCTGACTGTAAAAGGCAAGGAAGCTTCTTTTGCAGTGGTGTCAATGACTGCAGACTCACATTTGAGAATGAGAGGCATGGAAGGCGACTGTGACAACCCCTGCCCAATCCCCTTCAAAGAAGAAGAAAGAGTCTAGACCAAAAGCCACTGAATAGAACTCTTAAAATTGTGATAAAGATCATTTGCAGTTGATGGCTTCTGGCGGGATTGGGGAAGGGGAAAGACTCAGTTCTTAAGGTACTGGCCACTGGGAATTTGACCATGCTCCAGTGAGCATATAGACAACACAAATTGGATTTAGTGGTGTTTGCTTTTCTTATTTTTTCTTTTTTGTGGGGGGGTAGGGGAGAAGAATGGTCACAAGGGTGCAGGGGGTAGACCTGGGATGAAACTCCCAAATAATCAATAAAAATGTGTTGGGAAAACAACAATAACAAAACACAGCCAAACAAACAAAAATACAAAATGGTGAAGTGTAAAGAATGTGCTGTTATTTAGCCATTTCATGGGGACTGAAACATTCCATCATGAAGGAAGCTGATTAAAACAGGAAATAAACCACCCAAAATAACTTCAGGAAGTCCCTGAATCTGATAGGATCCATTATACTTAACTCCCATGCAGAAAATGACAGCAATCATGCAGTTTAGATGAGGCTTTGTTTAACTTAGCCATGAAGATAGCTCGCCCTTTAATCTGTAGATATGCTTGCAGGTGTGCAGTGTGTTCCAGGTGTCCAGTGTTCATAAGCATATCCCATGGGAGTTGGAGTTCCTTGATGGCAACTATCTTTGAGTGCCTTTTACTCCAGTAAGCAACTCCTTTCCCATATTACTGTCAGTAATCTCAAGAAAGCTCATTGGTTCAGCAAGGAAAAAATAAACAGTTGTGTCATGTTGGCATGAGGAGCCTGGCACACAGTGAACTTCCCCTCTCTAGTCCTTTAAGCAAGTTTTTTTTCTTGAGCTGTGGGCAGTGTTTTTGCACACCAGTTTCCTTTGTATTGATACAGTTCCTGCAGGAGGGAAGAAGCACCCCATGAGACTTCTGAGATAAACAAAAGTTCCCAAGCTAAAGTGAAAACTTGCAAGATTCTAGAAGAGCCCTCCACAGCTTTAAAGAAGCAGTAAACAACTGCTCAGGGAACAAAGTTTCACTAGCCAGTCTGCAAAGAAGATATTTCTTGAACTTGTCAAGTTGCCTACAAACTGCAGAGAGCTTCAGTGTTGCAAAGTTCATGAGTTGCCACCCACTTTGGGATGGGCTTTTTGGTGATACAGCTGCTTTTGAATCATCCCTGCTCCAATGAAGCAACTCTTCATCCCAAGTCAAATGTTAGAAGTCCCATTTGCAACTCATTGATTCAAAAAACACTCCTATGTCAATTTATTTCAAGTACTACATAATTTTAAACTTTTTCTCCCTATCGCACAACAGTATGTGAATGTGATGGTATCTATAAATATTTCATAGCAACAATTTTCAGTAAAACTGTACTTTTCAATTAAAAGTAATTAAACAAATGTCACATTGTTTGGGCTGGAAAGATCGTTCAGTAGGTAAAGAACTGGCTGTACAAGCATGAGGACCTGAGTGAAGCTAAAACTAGCCAGCAGACCAAGTCAAAGTACGTGCACTAGTGTGCTGTTTATCTCTATGTAAACTTGACACAAGCCAGCGTCATTTGGGAAGAGGGAACCTCAATTGAGAAAATGTCCCCACCATATTGGTCTGTGGGCAGCCTGTGGTGCATTTTCTTGATTTGTGATTAATATGGGAGGCCCTAGATCATTTGGTGTGGTGCAACTTCTGGACAGGTGGTCTTGGGTTATATAAGACAACGGTTTGAGCAAGCCGTGGGGGGCAAGCCATAAAGCAGCACTTCTTCACAGCCTCTGGTTTAGTTCCTGCTGCCAGTTTTTGCCTTGAGTTCCTGCCCTGACTTCCCTTCATGATGGACTGTAAGACTGTGATTCAGACACGGAAGTTGAAATAAATCTTTTCCTCCCCACCTCCCCATGTTTTTTTTTTGTTATAGTGTTCATCATAGCAATAGAAACCCTAAGACAGACCCCACACCCACAGAAAATCCTGACATGGTGGTACTCACCTGAAAGTACCGAGCTGGCATTTAGAGAGTGGCAGATCTCAGGGGCTCACTAGCCAGGCAAGTTGACTAAAACAGTGAAACTTGGTTCAATGAGAGACCCAAAATTGGGCTGTCTCAAACACTAGGTGGAGAAACAATTCAAGATGAGACCCCATTGCTAACCTATGGGGTTAGCACACGACAGGTCTGTGCAGTCCTCCCTCATATTTGTGTATACACAGACAGTTGCACCACAAAATAAAACACATGATTTTGAGTGTTCAGTGAATAAAACAGATATGATGACTCCATTAATGATGATGATAACATGTTACATAAACTCACTGGCATAGAACTTGTTACAATTTCATTTTCATACTCCTTTGCTCAAGATAAAGAAGGGAAAGTTAATTACCTGTTAAGGAAAGTTGACACTTTCACAGGATGGTCTCATGAGGGGTGGTTGAGAGATAGCAGAGAGTGTTGTAATCCATGGAACATGCTCTAGGTGTAGGTCAAATATATTTGCTGCTTCCTTAGAATGCACATATATTGATGGCAATAAGATGCTTGGGGGACCACTGCAAACACAAATTTAACACATTTTTATTGCATTGAACCTTCCAGATGAAATTTTTATAAACTAAGAATGCAATTCATATTAACATATTAAATACAAAATGGGTAGTACACAGGAAGTTGATTCATTATGCTGCATTTTGAGATCTGGAGAAAGCTATTTGTTATTTGGCATTCAGACTAAAACAAATGAAAATGATGGCAGCTACTTTATCTTCTGAATATTTAATCTAATTCAAAATTTGGCCTATTCGTGGATAATCTCCAGGTATATAACACAGCTTTAACCTTAAACATCAGGATAAACAATGCTGTAAATCATAAAAGATAGAAGAAGCACCAATAAAATTTGGCATCTGTATAACTAGTTATATTACTCCCTTATGAGTATCAACAAATATGGATTTTATCTGCAGGACTTTTTAAATTTCAGTCACGAAAGAAATCCAGCTGTCTCTGTGACAAAGCCATTGCAGCCAGCACTGAGAAACTTTTAGACTGAGGCATCTCAAGAGAAAAATGGAAGTTTCACAATCACGCATGAACATAGATCTTAACAATCTGCTTTTTTTTCAGCCTGGAATCTAGCGTCAGAACATTGTATTTTTGCTTCTCTTCTTGAGAAACTTACGGGAGACTTAAGTGACTCATAAAGTTGAGCTCCTTTCTGCATATTATTGAAAACCGGTACCATTGTCCCTGATGAGTTGAAGTTTCCTGGTCTGTGTATGCTGAGATGAGCATTATCATCTTGAACTTGGCTGCATGAGGAGCTAATTTGCATTGGAGGTAGGGACAGTTGCAAAGCGGCTCCCTAGGGCCTTGCATGTAAGAAGGTAGTGAACCTATCATCTCATTTTACTCCTGAGCTGTGATTTATTCAATATGTCTGGAGACTTTTTTAAATGAACTGAAGGTTTCAATAAAGGCCTTGCCTATAGGATGTATAACCTGTGATTAAAAATAACCCCCAGCTCCAAGCAGAAGAATGACCTTTGCAAAAGAAGTAATGGGATATTTTGGTTCCTTTTACCACACTGAAATAGTCAATTTAATCCCACAAATGTAACAGAGGAAAAATGGGTGGCAATTAAGGAGACCTCAATCAGTACTGGACATGGTTCAGAGTGAGGAGTCCTTGTATCTTTGAAATGAATATACATACACAGAATACCTGGATTGTTTCTCTGAGCTGCAGAAGTATGACTTCTGATGGTCATGGATGATAACATATTTATCCACAAACATCTTAATGAACACTCAGCAATTGTGGGAAAAGTATCTAATGTCACAAGATTGTCTTAGTGCATATTCTCTTTGGGACTTGCTCTGAAGACATTCATATCAACATTTTCCAAGTGATTATATTTCAACTTCAAGTAGCTTTGAAATTAGAAACTCACAGTCATTTGACTTTCAACATGACAGATTTCCCCTTTTGAAAGACCAAGGACTTTCTTTTATCCTTTTTGGCAATATCCCTTAGAGCAATTCGTATCCTTAATGTTGAAGTGAGGGATGACTTGGTGGTCTGTTAAAGGACCAACTGATATTTTGTTAGAACTGCTTACATGGTACAGCAAGGAATGTGACCAGTTCAATAACGGATTATTTGTAATTTCTCATTTTAACTGTAATTGATAATTTAAAAAGAGACATGGTGTGTATAATGGATACAGTATTTATTTTCTTTATAAATGTTTCTCCTTCCCATTATCAGCTCCTTCAATAAAGTGTTTTGATGCAGGGTAGACTGAGGTGAAGAAGTAGCTCTCCTCAGCTGCCTGATATAAATTATGTCTCCAACTATTTCAAAAGGAGAAGAAATGGAAAGGCTGTGAAGGGCCCAGGGTGGAAGGTAAGTGCACTTGAGACAGATGTGTTGGAGTTTCTTCAAAGATACAAATCCATCCTTAGTAATTGCCCAGCAGTGGGAAGAGTTGGAAGGCTTGTTGCTTTCTCTGTGATGAGGTGTCAGGGACTAGTTGCCAGACAGTAAACTCACTTGTGCACTGAGTTTAGAATGGCGTGCTATGTTTGTTAATGCCACTGTTTCCTTTTCAACTGTCTGCCTACCTTTGTTGGGCTGGAGCCCCCGACTACTGCTAAAATGTCAAGCAACACAACAAATGATCTGCCAGTGTTTTCCTGTTAGTCTTGTGTAGTGAGGATTTTTTTGATGGATTAGACCCAAGAAAGTATTAGAAAAGTAGATTTTTCCTCTCTCTCTGAATTCTCATAGCACTTTGCAGTTCGATCTAGTAGAGCAATTATTGTGTTGTAATCATTTGTGTCTGTTTCTCTCAGTAGACTGTGAATGTGTTGATGGCAGGGGCATTGCTTTATTTTTCCAGGTTCTAGCACATTTTGGTGTACATGGCAAAAAAAACATTGTAAATTGCTTGGATTAATGGATGAGAAAAATCACAATGGACAATCTGATGCCAAATAGTGAGTACAATTCTATTGCTTATATGCTAGCTCTTTCAATGGACTTGATTTCTAGAGATTGAGGATACCACTAAGATTGGGTTTTTATGTTTTCTTTCTCCATAGGAGAGGGAGATATCTGTGATCTCTCTCTCTCTTTATAATAGAATGACTATGTCTGCATAGTCATTTTCTCTAAAATTATGAGAGTTTAAGCCTAAAATATTGAGATTGTTATTGATTACAACCATCACATTTACTCCATATTTCTGTGATTACCTCATTAGTGTTTGCATCTCCCCTAGAGTGTGAGACCAATGATTTTGCTCACAGTCACACCCCCATGATCAAGCATACTGTGTGTCAGGCAATGTTGATGAATAGGGTTAAAATGCTAAAATAGTTTCCAGTCTCTTTAAATTTTATTTTTATTATTACTATCATTGATATTATTATTTATTTTATATATATAAGGTTTTGCCTAAATGTAAGTCTGTGCAACTCCTGTGCCTGGTACCCACAGAAGTCAGAAGAGGGAGTCTGGAACTGTAATCATGGATATTTGTGAGCTACTGTGTGGGTGCTAAAATTGAATACAGGTCCTCTGTAAGAAAAGCAAGCGCTCTTAACT
Source organism: Ellobius talpinus (assembly GCA_001685095.1). NCBI lineage: Eukaryota > Metazoa > Chordata > Mammalia > Rodentia > Cricetidae > Ellobius > Ellobius talpinus. The sequence goes on from LOJH01051678.1 coordinate 10,020, forward strand.
ACAGAGCCATCTCTCTACCCCTCCAGGTCTCTTTGAAAAAGTTTAAGTAAAAATTCTTCCACTTATTTGACCAGATTATTGATTGCTTTATTAAAGCTGCACATTCTCCAAAGGTATCATGTTGATATTTAAAAGGGCCCAAGTTTGGAAAACTGCAGTGTTGGTCTCAGTGGTGCTTTTCTGGTAATTTTTAAAGGAGTGAGTGTTTGGCTGCTGCACAGGCTTCGTTCTCTCAAGGGAAAAGGCCTTTAGAGTGGCACTTGGTAATTTAGCCATTAAGGTTAATGTTCATCTTCTCTCTGTCTATTGAAACTTGTAGGGTAGGCAGTACAAATAGCTTATCAGGTAGTTTTAAAGGTCATGTGCAAAGGAAAAAAATCTTACACTGCTCATGGAAATGCCCTTACTAATCAGTGCCTGCTTATGGGAGGAGGGGGCTGAGGGACTCTCTCAGGCCATCTATCTTCTCTTTTCCTCCAGGTTGCTCTGTGACAGCTTTTGATTTGGTAGCAGTCCAGCCTATAGGTGGCTAACTATGCACATCTCTGCTTTCTGTAGTAGAGAAGTCAATAAGGGTAATAACAAAAGCAGACTTCAAACCCCTCAACGTTCTCTCTCCCTATTCAGCCTCTGCATTTTACCTCTTGGTTGAGACTGACAGAAATATGAGAGAAGAATAGACGTCTCTGTTGACAGCCTCCAGCAGTGGTCAAGCTTACTTTTCATAGAACTAGTCAGAATAAGGAGAGTAGGCTGCTCAGTCTTTTCCCTTGCTGTTACTTGTCATTTAAACCTGTGACAAAGCCATGCCTCTGTCGTCTCTCTGGTCTGCTTCAACCCTCTATGGGATGCATGAATTCAGCCCTGGCCTTTCAGGTCTGACCCCCATCATGAATCCCTAATGAGTGAATCTGGAGCTCCTCAAGGAAAATGAAAACTTAACTCACCACTCCAAATCCCAGATGAAACCACTTATTTAACTGCTTTTGTGATTTGATTGCATTGCTGGTCTTTTTCTTTCTTCCCCCAGTAAAAGTATGGGCTGTAGCTACTTGGGGAGGATAAAGAAAAACTCAAGAGTTTTTAAAAATGGTAGCTCTGAGGCAAGCATTTAGGAACGACTCTAAAAGCTCTTTCCGAAGAGTGAGCTGTACCTTCAGGCTTATTGTGATCACCCATTGAGAGAAAAAGCACAGAATGAGCCTGTAATAATGATACAAAGAAGAATACATTCCTTTGCAGTGCATCCAATAACTGCTTTGTATATGGATTCATTATTAAGATAGGAATATCTGTTTTGTTTTCTATTTTATTATCTGTTTCTGAACACATAGCAGCAGGGTTGGGGGATTATATTTTATATATTTTCAAAATCCTACTTATGAGCTATTGCATCCACTCCCTCTGTCTCTGCCTGTCCTTTTTTCCCATTCAAATCATTTCTGGGAATTCTTTTAAACAAAAGAGCTATTTTTTATTATATTCATCTCATTTTTCCTTGCTAGAGCTCTAAAGTCTTTAATTTTAATTTTAATTTTTAATTTTTATTAAAAGAAAAATTAATCATTTTAATTTTTGAATGGGCACCTGGGAATTATTTATGAGGAATATCAGAGAAGTATTAGGGATAACTGAGCAGAATAATTTCTGAAGTTTCAACCAAGGAATGAGTGTACTTTTGTTTGAATTTTAATTTCATATAGCAAAAATAAATTCAATAGCTCATAGATACAGACTTACATTTTAGGTGGTGATCAACCTTTGGTACACTAGGGCCTCTTTTTATATTTACTTTTGAACATCGAACCTAGTGGTAAAGTCTGAAGACTGGAGATAGATAGAAAACGAATAAAGAATTAGGGTTTTGCTTACATTTTGTGTTCAAAGTTAGCCTTTATTAACACTGTAAATTTTATGTTTGACCAAAGAGTATGAAATCCTCTACACTACAGTCTTGCAAGTCACATTCACAGTATGCCCGTCAGAATTATATGGAAAACTACTGTGCCTGAGGTGTCTGTAAAATTGTAGAGATCATATATACATATGTAAGAGGATATGAGTACAATGAGATTGAGTTTTCAGCCAGTGTTTGTCAGTTAATAATGCTTAGATTGCTCTTTTCCAGTCCCACACTGTGCTCACTATACATTCCTGGTTTTTATATGGATAGGTGAAATGGTTCAAAATGCTAATTCATGATTCAGTTGTAAATACCTTTCCCTATATGCTGTGCAGAATTGGCTTCAAGAAAATTGAAACTAGTTTCATAAATGTGGAGCTCCTTGAGAACTCTGTATTCCTGGAAAGGTTAGTATTTTCTAGAGTATGACATCTTTTGGAGGTCATATTTAGATTCATTTTACATTTGTTAGTGCAAAAATATTCCTATGTATCTACAGCATTGGTGCGGGAGAATTGTCTGTATTCTGTCAATCATGTTTTAAATAAACG
>LOJH01051683.1:0-12472 GCA_001685095.1 Ellobius talpinus
AGAAAGAAAGAAAGAAAGAAAGAAAGAAAGAAAGAAAGAAAGAAAGAAACTCAATGAGAATAGCTTCAGGGTCACTTTTCCTTCACATAGCTTCCATGAGAGAAATATTCTGCACCAAGGTGGACAGTACGTAGTCAGCAAACCTCAGCTTTTTCCTTTAACACAAACTCAGGTACCTGGGAGTGGTAGCAGCCGCCTTTAATTCCAGCACTTGGGAGACAGAGGCAGGTGAATCTCTGTAAGTTTCAGGCCAGCTTGGTAGACCAAGTGAGTTCCAGGTCACCCAGAGCTACATAATGAGATCCTGTCTTGAAAAAACAAAACAAAAAAAACCATAATGTGAATGTCAGTGTCACTGTGTCTATCATAAAGTGTGAATAATTAATTAGTAAATTGTGGAGAGACACATGTGAAATTTTTCATTTTCTCTCCATAAATACTGTTAAAATTAGTCCATCATATTGGAAAATTCCTCCCAATTCTCATTAAGGCACATTAGATATGCATGAATTAACATTAGCATAATAAATGCCAAATAAATTAATAACTATTGACCCCTAATTATATGAAGAGACAGCAGAGAAATTGAAAAAGATTAAAATACAGTTTGGGAAGAGGCAGTTTCCACCTAGTTTATTCAACCACGGAGAACTGGCTGGTTTTTTTTTCCTGGCTTTGAGATTCTCATGAGTTTGGATCACTATGTGTTGAACAGCCCACCACCACTGAGTTGCCTTTTGTTTCTTTTCTATTTGATTTTAGTTTGTCTGTTTTTAACCTGAAGCTTGAGACATAGCTGAAATTTAATGTAGCCCTTGAAGATTTTTTTTTAATTCTGTATTTCTAGGACTATGAATAATTCCCACAGAAAGGAGTAAACACTGTTAGTGTTTTGGCTGTTTTCCACAAACAGCCGAAAAAAGAAAAAAAATCAAATGCCGCATAGAAAAGCTGTGTTGATAGTAGATCAGTCCTGGGGTAAGTGGAGAATATAAAGCGAAGATCATTTGAATATCAAATAAGGTTTCTTGATAGACAGAATGCCTACAAATAAGAGTCACAGCTTGGAAAGCAATAACTATTGCACTCAGGCTTCTCAGCCTGACTTTAAAGACCATTTTGCTTTGGGCTGGTTGCAGCTCACACATATACAAAGTCCTATGGAACTTAAAATATGTTAGTAGCAAGAAGGACATGCTTTTTCAAACTTATCTAAAAGCACATACACATATTGAAGCAATAACATTTCTTAGGAAATGTTTACCAACCACAAGAAGGTGAATATGCTTAAGCAGTTCCACTAAATGTGATTTCATTCAAGGAATTTACTTAAATCTCAAGACGGAAGGTTTCTAAAAGCCCCAAACTCCTCACCACCCCTCCCCAGTTGCCTATAGAGCTGCTTCCAGCCTATTAAAATTACAATTATTACTATAAGCTATATACAGATTGATTAGCCTTGATAATTAAGGGACAATCAACCACCTACAAGACAATTACAGAGATTTAAAAACAGATTATTTCAAACAGTTTTAAAAAATGGTCTTGGGTTTTCCCTCCAGTGGGCTGGAGAAAAGAAGACAGTGGATATATAGAAATAAAGCCACTATTAGCAATTTCTAAAAGGGAACTTACCTTACCCAGAGTAGCATATTCTCTCAGTATTATTTGCCAAATATCCGTTCATTTTACACTTAGCTATATAAGTCACTGTAAATACAAATGTTCGTGTTTTATTTTCAGATGTAATGGTAACAGATCTAGTGATAGATGTTTGAAAGAACACAGAGCAACTCCTAGGTAGCTATAAATCTTGTATGTAAATGTAAATTTATTCTGTCAAAAGTTTGTTCTTGGAATAGGCTAAGTAGGATGTTCAATTTATTTTCTGTGCTAAACAGTTGGCATATAGTTAATGTGGTGTGGTGGTATTAAATCTAAAAATTATTTTAAAATGTGAATATGTAAGTAACAAGAATTGCAAATAATTTTTATAAAAGTTGATAACTCCATGTCACTTTCAGTGTCACATTGATAAACTAACAGGTTCATTTCCATATAATCACAGACATTTGCCTGTTCATGTAGCATGGACTCACCCATGGATAAGCCTAACAAAATACACATTCCCTTCAGGGAAAACAGAAATGGCCTTTCTGGTGTTCTGAATGATGAAAATGCACCATTCAGCACACACACAATCAAGAAACAGACCCACACATTCACACAAACACACTCACATATGTGCATACATGCATACGCATAAAAACCCTTTGACAGAAAATTTTAACCCTTTCCTGCCTCCTCCTTGAACCAAGTTCATGGTGAAGCCAATAACACATTATGGTTCCTCATTCACCTGGACTTTAGGGAAGAGGTTAATAAGCTAGCTCAACAGGTGTAGATATGTAGTAATATTTTATTTATAATCTAACAAATAAAGGTTGCCTGAAGATCAGAACATAGTGATAAACCACTAGTTAACCATAGAGGCCAGGCAGTGGTGGCATACACCTTTAATCCCAGCACTTGAGAGACAGAGGCAGATAGATCTCTGTGAGTTAAAGACCACTCTGGGCTACACAAAATTGAATCTGTCTTAAAGAGAAACAGAACTCACACAAAGGTGATCCCAGCACTTGAGATTACATGTTTTTCATCCCAGCACCAGGGAGTTGGAGACAGGAGTGATGTGGCTGGGCCGGGAAAGGATTATAAGGAGGGAGGAGACAGGAGCTCAGAGGAAGTCTGAGAATTCATAGAGATGGATGTAGTCTGAAGATTCGTAGGAACAGGATCAGCACTTTGATCTGAGCATTGGTAGAGGTAAGAATTCTAGTGACTGGCTGCGCTGCTTCTCTAATCCTTGTTTTCACCCCCCGATAGCTTACTCTGAGTTTTTATTATTAAGACTAGAATTCGTGCTACATAAATGTTTCCTGCTTGACTACCTGAGTTCAATTTCCCAGATTTACGTAGTAGAAGGAGAAAGATGATTCTTTTCAGTTATCTTCTGTCTTCCATGTATATGCACATACATGGATATGAAATTTTCTAAAGCTGCTATGAATCTATATTGCCATTGGTTTAAGGCAATTAGAACGTTAGGTCATACTTGGTGAGCTTAAACATATTTATTTAATGCTATTTATTGTCTAATGATCTTGGAAGAGACAGTTTACCTCTCTGAGCCCTAGTATGTTAGTCAGTGTTTATCTAAGGAACAAAACTGATAGAATGAATATACATATGAAATGTAATATTAAATAGATAAATTTATTTAATATATATAAAAATTAAATCTATGCTTGAAGTGTCTAAATATTTTTTCTTGCACCCACCATAAGTGTATTGTCCTCACCCTCCATCAAAGAAAATTCTACCTTCAACAGATGGAGACCATTATAGAAAACCACAGCCAATCAAATTGCAGCATTGTGAAATAAAGTCACAACTCCTGATACAAGGGTCAGGGATAGTTGTAGAAGAAGAAGAAGAAGAAGAAAGACTGTTAAGAGCCAGAGGAACAGGAAGTTTTACCATGAGTCTGCATCTTCTAGGAATGTCAGAAGCTACACCATGTAGTCTCACCAAAATGAATGCCTAAACATAAACATGACCTGAACAAGGACAACACCAATAGACATGTTAGCATGGATGAGGGAAAGCTTATAAGACCTTGACACTAAACAAGGAGCTGCAAGAAACTAAAGAATGCTCAGAGCAGAAGAAATAGTCTTCCCTCTTCCCTAGTGAAGAACGAACGTACTTATTGGTTATCCAACACCAAATGACTAGCCCTGAAAACATACACATACAAGTAACATTATATAGACTTGTTAAATTCATTTGTTTATGAATATGTATTTATGCATTTAAGGATATAGAGAAATATATAGTTTTTTATATATTTGGGAATATAGACATATATGTAATAACAGAAAAAGAGATCATGAATTTGAAAGAGGGTATGTGGATGGTTTGGAAGGGGAAAGGAAAGGGGGAATTTATGTAATTGTAATCTCAAAACATATTTTTAAAGTGATTTATTGTATTGACTTACAAAATGCAGCTCTGGCAGCCCATCAATGACCAACTCACACTGAAGAGTCTATGAATCCATGAGTTGCTCAGTCCATAAGGCTGGATGTCTCAGCAGTCCCAATCTGATGTTGACACCTGAAGGACTCCTGGAGAGCTGTTGGTCTTCCGTTTACAATGGAATCCCTGATATGCTGGCTTTAATATCAAGAAGGGAATTCGGAAGCAACAGAAGGATAGTCTAACAAGAGCAAGGACAAGCAAGTAAAGAGCAAAGTTTCCTTCTCTCATGTCCTCATCGGGGCTGCCCCAAAAGGTGCAGCCCATATTTAGGGTAGTTCTTCCTGATTCAAATAATTCATCAGGAAATTCCTCACAATAAGTACCCAGCAGTTTGTGTTTTAGTTTATTCTAGATGTAGTCAAGTTGACAGCCACAATTAGTCATCACATCAACTTTCATTTTCTCAAAAGTTATGTTTCAGCTACATTATCCATGCACTAGAGAATTAAACATAACATTTGAAGTTAGCAGGACTGGAGGAAAGGCTGAGTGACTAAGAGCCTTTGATCTTACAGAGGACCAAAGTTTGGTTCCCAGCATCCCATGGTGAATAACATGGGATCTGGCTCCCTCTTCTGGCTTCCATGGGTATTGAAGAGTACACACTGCAAGCAGACAGACAAAAATAAACAAATTTTCTAAAAGTATGTATGTTTGGAAGTAGGTAAATGACAAATATGACCTACTGTCTCAATTTTGTGTATATAGGCATATATAAAAACACATACAAATAGACAGTCACCCAAGTATGTTTATAACATATGTTTAACTAAGCATTAACATATCCTTACAAATTCACTTTTAATCTGTCTCTGTTCTTTTTTTCTTCTTGCAATTTTTTATTAAAATATAACTATGAGGCTAGGGGATGACTTATTAGTTAAGAACTCTGGCTGCTCTTCCAGAGAACCTAGGTTTAGTTCCCAATACCCACGTGGTGACTCTTATAATACCAGTTCCAGGGAACCCAGTGCTCTTTGACTTCCATGGGTACTGCAAGCATATGGGGTACAGATATACATGCAGACAAAACAGCCATATATGTAAAATATTTTTAAGAAAAATTTAAAAATATTACAGTTTATGACATTTTAAATATGCCTTGGAAATCAGAACTCCAATTAAAAGAATATTTTCTCATGTTCTCTTTCATGTTGCCAACTATATTTAATTTCTATTCTTCATTCAGGTAGCTAGTCTCTGCCTGATTAGTACTTTGAATAGAATTAATTCAGCCTCGTTCTCTGGACTTAGGCACGGGTGCTTCTACTATGCATTGAGCATCTCTTTGAAGTCCTTACTGACCAGAGTACCTCCCTCATCTCTCCACCTACAGAGACAGAATGAAGCCAGAAGAGGGCATCAGATGCCATAGAAATGAAGTTGAAGATTGTTAACCACCATGTCTTTGGTGAGAATCTAAAGTATATCCTCTGCAAGAACCACAAAACTATATGTATATGAATGTGTCTGTATATGTGTGTGCTGTGCATGTGAGTGCAGTACTCACAGGAGCCAGAAGAGGGCATCAGAACCCCCTAGTACTGGAGTTGAAGATGATTGAGAGCCAGCATGTCTTTGATGAGAATCTAACATAAATCCTCTGCAAGAACCACATTATTATATATATGTATGTGCTGTATGTGTGTATGCATATGAGTGTGGTGCTCACAGAAGCCAGAAGAGAGTGTGGGATCTGTGGAACTAGAGTCATGGGCACTTGTGAACTCCCCAAAGTATGAGCTTAGAATTGAATTTAGGTCCTCTGCAAGAAGAGCAGTATGCATTTTTAACAACTGAGCAGTCTTTCCAAGCCCTTCATCTTTATATGTAGAGAGAATGTTTTTTTCTGCACATATAGCAGGATTTGACTGTATTATATTTGTTTAAATTTATATAAGGTTTAATTTGTTATTCTTCATTCAACTAATTTATTTATGTAGTTTAATTTTTCTACCAGGGGATAAATTTTATTTTCCTCCATTCTTGTCATTTTGTCTGTTTGTTTTTACATCCTGGGTTTATTCTTTTTCAACCACTCTTTACATTTACTTAATCTTCCTGGGTATTTACAAAATTCTCTTATGGTTTTTATTTTTATGCCACATCTTTCACTTACCTAATTTTGGTTTTAAATTTCTTCATTATTGCTATTTGGTCTCTCTCTCTCTCTCTCTCTCTCTCCCTCTTTCTCTTTACTCTTCCTCTCCATGCCATTCTGCCCCTGTTCTCTTCTTTGTTCATTCTTCATATATTTACCCTTTTCTTCTTTACTTTTTTTCACCCTCAACCAGTCTTCTTCCCTTACCTCATCCGTTTATTGTTTCCTCACATATTCTCAATCATTTATAACTCTACAACACTTTCTAAAATCTTCCATTTTCAGTTCTAAGAATATGGATATAGTATTAATGGGCTAGTAAAAATGATCAATGACCTGACAGGGGTCACAAACAAACAGATTGATGTAATCAAGGGCTTTGAGAGGGAACTTGGCAACCTAAGGGGAAAGTCAGCAAAATGGATGCAAAAGTCAGTGATGTAGATGGAAAAGTCAGTAGCCTTGGGAGGAAAAGTCAGCAAGTAAATTGACATTTCGGAAAAAGAAAAAAGTTCAGGTGTTGGAAAATCTTGGAAAACTAGATAGAAAATATCACAAATAAACTCAATAAAACAAAAGAAAGAATATCAGGGGTTGGAATAAGGCTGGCAAGAAAACTATCAAAATAATTAAAAGGAGAAAAATTAATAAATGAGCATTACCATGGCATCCAAGTACTGTGAGGCACAGTCTAGAAATCAAAACCAAACCTCCATGAAGATGAAGGGACTGAGATAAACGGAAATGGGATGGAAACATAGCCAAGGACATCACAAGAGACAATTCCCCAAATCTAAAGGAAAAAATAGAACATTTGAATAGGCTTTAGAACCCCAAACAGACAGGAGCAGAACCTCTCTATGTTATATTATAGTTGAGATGTCAAAAATACAAAGCAAAGGCACAACACTAAGATCTATAAGGTAAAAACACAGACTCACCCACACAGACAGGAGCATCAGAGTGATGACAATTTCTCTATTGCATCCCTCAAATCAAGGAAAGAATGGAATATATTTAAAGCCCTGAAATTAAATGACTGTCTACCAATGGTGCAACATCCAGCAAGGCTATCATTTAAATTTGATGTAGAAATAAGAACCATTTTACAATCCTGAATTAAGGCTACTCATGACCACCAAATACTAGAGAAGACACTTGAAGAAATATTTTAGATACACGGGAGAAAAAGAAAGATAGTCTCCAGCATAATAAATCAACAAATCCCCAATATTAATAGGAGAAAGAGTAAAGGACAAATAATAATACAACCAAAACAGCAATCAAAATTAGAAGAATCAGTAAACATCTTTGAATAATAAATTTAAATGCAGTTTTTTTTCTTGCTTATTATTTTTTTTCCAGACAGGGTCTCTTTGGTTTTTTGTTGTTGTTCTTGTTCTTGTTTTTTGACAGGGTCTCTTTGTATAACAGTCCTAAAATGTAAATAATTTCACCTCACCAATAAAGAGATACAGACAGGTTTATCTCATTTTTTTAACTAAATTCAATTACTGTTATCTGCAAGAAATACATATTTTAAAAGGAACCAATTCCAAGAATATGTAATAATTGTAAACATATATGCATCAAACTTTGGAGGCTCCAACTTCATACAATATACAATAATAGGTATTAATGACTATATACTCCCTGGTACTTTAATAGGGGGTAACTTTAATATTCTGCCCTCATCTCGAGATAGTTTCATTCAAACTGAAAATGAACAAATAAACCACAGAGTTAAACTACATCATACATCAAATTGTCTTAACAGATATTTGCACAATATTCTATCCAGTAGAAACAGAATACATGTTCTCTTTTCCAAGCCCATGGGACTTTCTCTACAGCAGGCAACCATCCAGACCACAAATCAAGACTTACCAATACATAAGAATCAAAACAACCTTGTGTAGCTTATCAGATTGCAATGTGATAAGGCTGGAAATCAACAGCAAAAAAAAAATCCACAGAAACTGCAGCAGTACAGAGAGAAGGAATGATGCCCTCACTGAAAAAATCAAGGAGGAAAATTTTAAGTTCCTAACATCAGGGGCTGGAGAGATGGCTCCGTGGATAAGAGCACTTGCTGACCTGAGTTCAGATTCCAGCATTCACACATGAAGTCCATCTCTGTAAGAAGTGGGGACAGGAAGATTGCTGTGGCTTGGTGGCCTCCAGCCTAGCTCCACATTCAGTAAGAAACCCGATCTTAGAGAAATAAAGCAGAGAGTGATAAAGACACTTCCACAAATACACACATATATATATGCACATGCACATACACACATGCAAATGCAAAACACACAGAGAAACACACACACACATGCTTATACAGTACACACAGAGAGAAATACACACAGTCTCATACACATATACTCACCAAAATAAATAAATAAATAAAATCATTTAATAAAGTCAAGTTAACATGAAAGCCTGACAGCCAGGTGGTGGTGGCGCAAGCCTTTAACCCCAGCACTAGGGAGGCAGGAGCAGGCAGATTTCTATGAGATGGAGGCCAACCTGGTTTACAGAGTGAGTACCAGGACAGACTTCAAAGCTACACATAGAAACCGTGACTTGAAAAAAACCAAAAAACAGACAAAAAATGAAAGCATGACATTTCAAACATAGCTAGGGCAGTTCTAGAAGGAAATTTTATAGCTACAGGCATTTACATTTAAAAAATCAGAAAGTAGCCAGGTGGTGATTGTGCACACCTTTACTCCCAGCACTCAGGAGGCAGAGACAGGCAGATATCTGAGTTAGAGGTCATCCACGTCTACAGAATGAGTTCCAGGACAGTCCGTGATACACAGAGAAGTCTTATCTCAAAAAAACAAACAAGCAAACAAAAAAATCAGAAAGAAGTTGGGATTATGTATTAAAAATTAAATAATAAAACCTCCAAGAAGCAAAATGTACAAAGCATCCAGAAATATTCCTTGAGGAACACTTTTAAAATGTACTTCAAAAAAAGAGAGCAAAACTTATGGATCAGAGAATTTTATTTAAAACCTGAAACACTAAAACTGCTATAGGAAAGCATAAGTGAACCATAGGAAACCACTTTAGGACATAAGTATAAGCAACTTCTGACTAGAACCCAATAGCACAGGCAACATGCCCAAGAACTGACCAATGGGAATACATGAAATGTAAATCTTTCTGCACAGCAGAAGCTACCAACAGAACAGATATTCTACAGAATTGGAGTAAACTCTAATATCTAGGAGACACAAAAAAAAACTACAAAGATCAACCACCGAAGAAGCAAAGTTGCCTGTCAATGAACGAACCAATTATCTGAAAAGACAGTTTGAAAAGAAGAAATACAAATGGCCAGTAAGTATATTTTTTCAGTGTTCGACATCTCTAGCCATCAGAGAAAGGGAATATTAAAATTGTTTTGTCATTTCTTCTCAGGTTAATGAGAGTGGCAACCATCAAGAAAACAAACGACAGCCAATGCTGACCAAAAAAGAAAAAAAAAGTGGAGAAAGTGGAGCTAGTGTGACTCTTGGTGGGAGTGTAAGTTAGTGTTGTCAGTGTGAAGTCATCTAAAACCACAAAAAATGAAGATTACCTTATGACCCAACCATACCACTTCTGGCATTTGTCCAAATAATGCCTGGTGCTACCAGCAGAGACACTTGCCCAGCCATGTTGATTGCAGCTCTTTTCACAGTAGCAGGAAAGTGGCATCTGCCTAGATGTCCATCAGCAGATAAGCAATAATGGAAAATGTGGTACATTCACACGATCGAATTTTACTCAGCTCTAAAGAAAACCAAAAGCACAAATTTTGCAGAAAAAAAATAGATGGAACTGGAAAGCATTATTATAAACAACGTAACGCAGACTTGGAAAGACAAATATCATATGTTCCTTTTTAATTACGATTCAAGTCTCTAACTTTTCAACATTTGTATTCAGATGGGGAAAAATAGGTAGAGAAAACTACAGAGAAACCCCTTTTACAGTATACATAGACCCCCAAAGGAAGGGGTGGGGCAGATAATAGAGCAAAGTAGAAGGGTGTCTCAGTACTACTGCTGTGAAGAGACACCATGACCATGGTGACTTGTAGAAGAGTTTATTGGAGCTTGTATTTGAGAGGGTGAGCCCACGACCATCAAGGCAGGAAGCATGGCAGCAGACAAGCAGTCATGGTGCCAGAGCAGTAGCTGAGAGCTTACATACTGATTGATGAGGGAGAGAGAGGGCTAACTGGGAATGGAATGGACTTCTTTAACCTCAGAACCCACCCACCCCCAGTGACACACCTCCTCCAACAAGACCACACATTCCCAAATAGCTCCACCAACGGGGGACCCAGCAGTCTAGCATACGAGCCTCTGGGAGCCATTCTCACTTAAAACACTGTAGTGGGGGTGAAAGAGTAGAGAAGGGAAGGGAGCAGCCAGGCATAACCGGAGTAGTGGGAGAATCAACCCAAGTGTACTATGTATGAAAACGCTATTCAGAAAACTACTCTTTTGTAGACTTGTGTAAGAGATTGGAACTTCAAAAAGAAAAACATCTGGAAAATCTAGAGGAAATGGTTAAACTCCCAGATCTCATGGCCTACCGAATTAAATTAAGAATATGGGAACAAGGCTAGAGAAATGGCTCAGCAGTTAAGAGCAAAGACTGCTCTTACAGAGACTTGAGTTCAATTCCCAGAACCCACACTGAATCTTATAACTATTATCAACTCCAGTTCTAGGGACATCTGACCCCCTCTTCTAGCCTCTGAAGGCACTGGCATATACACGATACACAGACAAAAGTCTCAGGCACATAAAAAAATTTCAAATATTAGTAAAAAATTTTAAAGAACATATGAATAATTTGAACAAACCTGTAACAATCAACAAGCTTAAAATAGTTATGAAAAGTCTCACCACAAAGAAAAGGCCAAGGGTGAAAATGTAGACTTTTTCACCATCTTTACTTCATAGGAACCCAATTTTTCATTATTTAAAATACATTTTTAAAACAACTGAAGCTCTTAACACCTCACAGTTAAGATTTTTTTATTGCATTTCCACTTTGTCAACACCTTCTGAGACTACTGTGTGGGTATTAGCACAATCCCTCTAAAAGATCCTCGCTACCATCAAAGAATAGAAACGTGTTCTACCAGAAACCAGGGGAAATTCCTTTAACTCTTTAAAAGTAAAGTTTTTTTAAATCTATTAACTAACTAATTAATAAGCCATAGGAGGCATATGCTTATTCAGAAACTAAAAACATTATCATTTATAGAAATGTATACAGAAACACATCCATGTATATTAAATTTTCCAGACATTGGGAAAGAAAACAAAACAGCCTTGTCAATCATTACAATGACTTTGTCCCTTAATAGATGGTGAGAAACCATTAGAGACTTATTTTATTTGTCCTGTGTTAAGAATATAAAACCAAGGCCTTGCTTCCATGCATGAGTATGATACGTGTTGATTACATCCGCCCTCTAGGGTCCTTCATATGCACCATCACTTTTGTTTGTCTCAGATTCTGAACATCAGAGGAAACATGGAATCACCTATTTCTCTTTAGGAGACTGGTTTGTTTTGTCTACCATGGTGATCTCCAGTTCTATCCAATTTCCTGGAAGTGATATAATTTCATTCTTCTTTGTAGCTAAATATGACTGCATTGTGTATATGAAGAATGTAACCATTGTCTACTCGTCTTTTGATATGCACCCTGGCTTGTTCAATAGCATGTCTGTGGTACACTTTACACAGTGCCAGGATAAATACAAGTGTGCAGATACCTGTATAGGAATATGCATGTTCATATTTCTTTGTGTATACCCAAAAATAATAAAGTTGAGTGGGTCACATAGAAGTTCTACTTTAAATTTTTTGAGGAATCTCTCTACTCTTTTCATAGAGCATAAAAAATTTTTGTTGTTGTTGTAAGGTTTTTTATTTGTTTGTTTGTTTTTTAAGATAGGGAGAGTATCTCTGTGTAATGGCCCTACCTGTCCTGTAGCTCTTATAAACCAGACTGGCCTCAAACACATAAAATGTAATGTATAATCAGGAAATATAGGTTGTTAATAATCATCGATAATAGTCAAGCTTGTAGTCATGTTAGACTTTCTAGACATGTAGAGATATATTTCAGTTAAATAGGCATTCTTCATATCTTTCAAAGACTACAGAATGTGGCATTTTAAATGTTTTAATAACGTAGGACTTTTCATGACAATGAGACACGTCTGCTCCTGGCAGCACAAGCTACTTC
>LOJH01051684.1:0-12472 GCA_001685095.1 Ellobius talpinus
AACAACTTTGAGATACCATCTTACACCTGTCAGAATGGTTAAGATCAAAAACATTTTTTTCTATTCTTGATGATCTCTACAGAAATCCCTAAATGAAACCACTGGTTATATCTATATTTTCAATATGAAAGTGATTTTTAATAAGTGTCTTTTGACACCTATGGCATGTTGGTGATTTCTTTTACTTTTCAATAATTATCCTTCCCTCTCCTTATGCTGCCAACTCCATGACCTGGTTGTTATTCTTTAAATATGAGTGGTTCCCCTGCCCTAAACTCCTGTTGATGTCTAATCCCCATTGTGAGGTATTAAGAAGGTGGAAAGTTCATCCAACAAAGGGGTTCATAGATGAGGTATTCAGGAGGTGATTAAGGTGTTGACAAAACTTTTTTGGAGACATATTCATTGTATGCTCTATTGTATATGTCATTGCAAAATAATATAAAATGTATGTTTGCATTAGCTTCTACCAATGATCTGTTACAGGATATTCTATTGTCATCCCAATTCAGGCTTATTAACTAAGTCATTTTTACTGTTAACAATAGTGGAAAATTTTAAACATTACAGGACAGACGATGCCATGGTGTCCATGTATATATACATAACCTAGTACTAAGTAATACATATAACAAATGTTAACAGGCAAATTCTAACTGTCCTGTAAAGTTTTATTTTTTGTTTCCTATAACTACAATTAATATTCAAGATTTTATATTTTTTTCTTTTAGAAATGTGCATTTATAAATAAAAATAACAATATTCTTTACCAAGGGGTGTACAACAAAGTTTAGATACAAATTTCCTGATTTTTTGAAAGGATTTACAAACATGGTTTGCTCAAACAAGGGCTGTCAAACAGTCTCCTGCATGCTACCACATTTTCCAAAATATGCCTTGATTGCCTAATGGTGGTGATAATTTTGGTTGATACAGTTTTACTAGAATCAGTTATACTTCTAAGTTGTTAATTAGGTCTCTTCTGAATAATTGGGGTCATTTTCTATATGAATAAATCAATCACAATAAATAAATCCTATTGGTTTTCATCACATTAGTTTTAGAGCTGCTGATAGCACTTTGCAGACACAGGTGATGAAAATCCAATGAGTATCTTATAAGAATTTTTATCAGAACCTGTCTAATTACATCATCCACTGAAGATATGCACCTGGACCTTTCATTTTATGATTGGATGAACATGATCATTTTCTAAACCTATCTTTCCAAGGTATTTGGTGAACAGTTGAAATCAATTTTCAAAATGAACTTCCTCCACTTTAAAAAAAAACAAAATAATACAAAACAGCCAAACAACCACAAACAAAATTACTCACACTGTAAATGCAGTATAAATGCCTGATACTCTCTGAAAAAATTTATTCTGTTCATTGTTTTCCTTCTCTGTATTTAACTCTTGGTATGGAATCCTGATCTCCATTCTGCCAGCTTCCTTTTATTTGTTTATTATTTTGTTTTCTGTGAGTGTGTGTTCTCCTGAGCCTGGAGCTCACCAGTTTAGAGTCACTCACCACAGTACTTGTCCCCACCTCCCCATGCCTGAATTACAGATGTAGCAATCACTCTACCTACTGAGCCACCACCCAACCCTCTCAGTCAGAGAACTAAATTCAGCTTTGGACTCCTTTGAATCGAAGTAAAATGTCAAATATTCAGTGATCTCTTCCTCACTCACTCTCCCCAAAAGGAGAAATTTTTACATCTCTCCTTCTTCCTCTCAGTCTTTGAGATAATCATATGACTTCCATATAAATAGATAGGCAAGTGATTTGTATACATCCCTCCACTGAACAATAAGCTCTTGAAAAGACAATTCTGGTCATAAATAAGCATACCTAAGACAGTCCGGTGTATATGATGTTTCCATGATAACCTGAGCTACGATTGTCTTTAGTGCTCACTAGAGGTCTATTCTTACCTTTCAACTGTGACCTGGGGTTCACATGGCTTCTGGCTTCCATACACACAAACAAACACACACAAACACACACATACACACACAGCGACACTAACACCCACACGGGGGGGAGAGTGAGTGTGTGCGTGTGTGTGAGAGAGAGAGAGATTGATTTTCCCTCTACTTGTGACTGATCTCTCATCTTTGACACAGATTTCTGTTTCTTTCTCAGGTTGCCTATGGTGCAAAATCTCTCACATGCTCTACTAAGGAAATATTCTGCTCTACATAAAAATTTTAGCCCTAGGTACAGTTTGCTTATTTTGTTTCTTTGCACCTGTTTTTCTCTATGAGTTATCTTCCTTTTGGTGAGATTTTTAGTTACAAGAATCTTCTTCAATTTCAGTACAAAACAACTAGGCAGACTATGCTCAGAAACTTTCCAAACTGTATCAGTACTCCCTCCTAAAGTACATGTTAAACATGTGTTTAGAAATTTTTGCAGACATTAGATTTCCCCCTTGCAAATGCAGCTTTTCTCCTGAAAGTGACACAGCTTTCCAGGCCTCATGTCACTTCTCTAGCCCATAATAAGAATGCTGTTAAACACAAGGCACACTTTTAATAGTTACATTAATAAACATTAAAAAGACAATATTTGTTTATTTTAAAGTTCTCATCATCCTGAAATTTATTTTTTGTCATTATGCATGCTGGCATTATCAGTCTTGTTTATAAGGGAAAAATATGCAAAGATCAATCTTCAAGTAATGACTCTTAAATAAGTCAAGGGAAGCACAAAAATACTACAATGTACTCAACCCAAAGAGCCTTGATGGTTGCTCCAATGAATGCTGGGTGAATTTGTTAGCTTTGTTAACTTATGGACGTTTCTTTGTTGTCTGAAAGAGATCATGAACCATCCCAGGTCTGTCTGGGTATCTGAATAAGGATGCCACAGCCTTTCTTTTCTCTCTTTCTCACTCTATGTGAAGGACTCAATTGGCCCTTCCTTATAGTTTTCAGGAAAAAAGATCCAATTATGGTTCAAAAATGCTTTTTGTTTTTTATGAGTTTTATCAATACCTTTGTTTAGAGAAAGTTGGCTTGAAAACAGACTAGTGCAACCAGGCTCTAGACAGAAAAAAATGTGACCCCTGACTCGGCTGTTGAAATCCAGTATCTCCACAGTCACTGAAAGGAGAGACAGTCTCTGGGGAATTGTTTACAAATAATGAGTGCATCTTGACCACAGAAACTCAACTTTCTTACACTCATTTCCTATCTGAAAATAATATTTTTAAAGATGAAGTTAAATTCATTCATCCTTTGTGTCAAATACTTCTAAGAAAAACTTAGAGATGAAATAACATTGTTTAAAGTCTTAATACCCTGGCCACATTACTCTTGATACACAATAGTTGTTATAAATTTTCTGTGTTGTACATGTAATTGGAAATGTTCATTTAATGCTTGAGCTGTTTTAATGGCATAGGATATATTCTAGGATACTCTGTAATACTCTGTCTCCTGCCTGCTGTCTTCCAAAGGGATTAAAAAACATTCTGATATGTTCGAAACAATTGAGTTCACATATAAACTGCAGACAAAATGTCATTATCTTTTCAAAATACCCACTGAGTTCAGATAATGGAATCATTGCTTAAATTTTATGTTGTTCTCATCACAGGTGTATTCATGTGTCCAAAACATCTATGATGAACATGAAGGCCACTTCCTTCTCCTTGTCTGACTGCGGAGAGCTCCCAGGAATGAAAGATTGCCACGAGGCACGAGTTCCTCTTCACAGTAATTGCTTACTAATACTGTGTCTCACAGGCTTTTTCACAGAAATCCAATATTTGATTTGATCTCAGTGCTCTCTCTCTCTCTCTCCCTCCCTCCCTCCCTCCCTCTCATAATTTTTCAAGGCAGGGTTTCTCTGTAGCTTTGGAGCCTCTCCTGGGACTAGCTCTTGTAGACCAGGCTGGCCTCGAACTCACAGAATTCTGCCTGCCGATGCCTCCTGAGTGCTGGGATTAAAGTTGTGCACCATCATTGCCAGGCTTTGATCTCAGTTTTAAGAAATACTCATAAAGAAAACAGAAAAAACCTGACAATCTCAAAAGAGAAATTTGCAAATGTGAAACATATTTTACTTAATTTAGCAAAATGAAAAAAATGGCTAACTAAAAGTTCATAACTTCATATATTTAATAATCTACCATAAAATGCTTTATTGTTTAATTCCTTATTTCAAAACAGGATTTTTATTAGGGATTATATTCCATTTCAGAACAATTCCCTCTTATTGTATTGCTGGGAAATTAGCTAAGGGTTTTAAATGTTTTTATGTGAGTCTTTGACCCCTTTCTTTCTTCCTCTGTCCCTCTCTTCTTTCCCCCTCCCCTCTGCCTCCTTTCTCAACTGATTCAGTTTCTGTTGCCCTTTCCCTCTTTTCCCTCCTCTGCCCTTTTCTCCCTACCTCCTTCTTCTCTTGCTGTTCCTTCCTTTTTTCTTTTCTTTCTTTGTACTTTGCTTCAGTTCCTTGTCCCTTCCTTTCAGTTCCTATTTCACTTCTGTTCTTTCTCCCTGCTTCTTCCCTTCCTTCTGTCTTTCTGGTGTTTCAGTGGTCTCAAACACGACCATCCTTGGAAAGCTTTTCAAATGCCACTTCAAATGTTCTGTGGCAAACAAAGCACCCCAGCCTTTTACCCAGCAGTGACTGCACCATTCCATGTCCAACAATCTCAAGCTCTGTGTTTACGCTGACGCTTTTATCTGAAAGAGTCCTGATAACTGTCTGGTCTCTGATTCTATATAAAACACTACAATTTCTGAATGTTATCATTATAATCTTATTATTTATTTAAATACATAGATGTTATTTTGCATATAATTGTCCCTACCAATCTAATTCCCCCTTTCCCTCACACAGAAAGCCTGGAACCTTTCAACCATTTTATGGGTGACTATCCTTAGCTAAAAGGACTGGACACTGTAATTCATTCTGTCAGAATTCCCTCTCATGATCCTCTTCTCTTTTACTTTTTTCTCTTTTTTTCTCCTCTTCCACCACCAAACACACAACTTAAACCTTAAAAACAAGTTCTCTTTTCCTATACAGTGCTGTATTCAATTAATCATCTAATTTCATTGTTTTTCATTTGAGGCAATCCCTTAGTGTCAGTGATTTTTTTTAAAGTTCTTATAGGTTTATTTATTTATTTTATGTCTATGAATGTTTTGCGTATGCATATGTATTTGTGTGCCTGATACAAATGAAATCAGAAAAGGATATCTGATACTCTGTGATTACAATTACTGACCTTGTGCGCTGCCCTGTGGATGCTGGGAACTGAACACTAGCACACTAAAAGAGTGACAAATGCTTTAACCTTCGCTCCACCTGTGACCAGTGGTGTGAAAATTCAGGTTTTGATTCTTTCAGTGTTTCTTCATATCTAATCCTCAGAAGCTTGAAATACAATAGGATAAATAGCATATGAACTCAAAGTTACAGGTAGAAATAAATTGCTAACCAGTTGACTTTAAGGCAGCAAGATTATCCTGGACTTCTGAGAATTGTATGTGGTATTTATTGCATTCTGTGAAAACGGAACAGCACAAGCCAAAAGAGCACAGATAACTTCTTGATTTCAAAACTCAAGAGAGTGTATAGGAAGGAGTACTGTGAAGATGCTGGCACTTTAATTCTGTAAGAACAATTGTCATATTTCTGATCTAAAGAATTACAGACAAAAATCTGTGTTTTGGGGGGTCCCTAAGTTTATATTGGAGTTGGTTTCATCAGAGAAAGTAAACAAACTGATCTGTGGATCCTTTTATTTCTCTGTGGTTGTATTTTCTTAATTTTTCTTTTCAATGCATCTCATACTGTACCATGTTCTTGGTTACTAGCAAAAGGAACTCTGAGTACTTCATTGAAAGTCCATGGCTCAGAAGCCACAGTTTTCCTTTCCTTTCTTCAATTTTAGTCTACAACTTGATGGAGGATACCATTAAACATCACAATGTTTTGTAATGTTAGAAGGAAAATCCTACTTTAAATGCATCTCCTATAAAGTGAAATGATAAAATTAATTATTCCTCCCTTTGTAAAAGATGTTTATGTTAACAATTTTCCATGATGAAAAAAATGACTAATGCATTATTAATTCTATAACCTCTATGGTTAAGGAATTCATATTTGGTTCATGCCACTGACTATATGCCGAAACTAGTAGAAGCTATCTATTGATAGAGAAAGAAATATAAGCAGTAGAGGAAGACAATTATATTTGCCAGCTATAATAATCAAAGAAAGTGATGGAGGGATCAGTTGGCTGAGAGTCTCAGAGGGCACAGTCTTCAACTGCAAGGAAGGTTTGGTAGTATGAGAAGGAAGGAACTGATCACACTGTACCCACATTCAGGAAGCAGAGGGATGAAGGCATGAGCTCAGATTGCTTTTTCTTTTCCTTCCAATGCCAACCCATGGGATTGAACATCCATGTAGGGAGGATCTTTCTTTCTCATTTAATCAAATATAAAACATTTCTCATAGACATGGCCAGAGATTTATTGCCATGGTGATTCTAAATCCTTTCAACTGAACAATCAAGATTAATCATCAGTCCTCCTCCCTTTGTCAACGTGACATCTAAACATTCTTAAGCCATAATCTTATATTTCTTTTTCTTATAAGATGGCTCATGGCCATCTAATAACTCAAAATGTATTCATTTTAACTTCAAAAATTCCCATGATTCTTAAGACTTATAACAATGTTTCAAAGTCCAAAGCACTAGACTCATAAGAGACTTAAGGGAATCTCTTTACTATAAGATACTATAAAATTTTTAAAGGTTGCATACTCCAGATACACAACTGAATAGAATAAACAGTACCCTTCTAACAGAAAATAAGGTCACAGAAAACAATGATCAGATCAAAGATGAAAGCATAGCAGGGCAAACACAAAATCATACAGCTCCATGTATGAAGCCTCCATATGAGGCTTTTTATTGAATTAATGAGATAAACTCACCCTCCCGATTCTAATTTATGAAGCATACAGTAAGCTCTTCATAGGCTAATTCTACCCCCTTTATGAATCTTTCTTCAGTGGACATCTCAGGGATCTGACACCTCTAAAACTTTGGCCATTATATCTCTGACTTCACTTCCCACCTTCATGTACTAGCCTCTTATGTGGCTGATTGCAGAAACTCCAGTCTTTACATACTTGTTCTGAGGTCAGGGCTTTCTGGACATACGATGTAAGACTTTATGAGTTCTTCACTCCTGCATGTTTAGGCTGGACAAAGTAGTACAGTCTAGATGCTGCTGAGATATGTGCCGCCAGTCAGCTCAGAGCCTGGCCCTCTTAGACCAGTTTAACCAGCTTCTATGTACTGATTGAGGAGGCAGTCCCCTAGGCAGTTGTTTCTGAGGATGAAGGGAAAGCTTACAGGAATTCACAAGTGTGTATCTTTCACTTCAGATGAATTTGCTTTACACAAGGTCGGTAGGGTCTTTTTTTTTAGGGCACCATGACTATTGTCCCAGTTGGCAGTACTCACTTGAAAAAAATGAGTGACTTGGTATCTGCCTTGTCTGAAACGTTAAATTCACCCCTCCTTCTCTCTTCTTCACCAAACATCACATTGACTGTCCTTTCTACACCACACTCTGTTCTCTCACTGTGGCTCTGGATGGGAGAAGTGAATAATAACCACCCTACTGGCTGAATACTTTTTATACTATCTCAGAATCTCTTCCACTGAAGAAATTAGTTCACTACTTTTTAATCTTCCTATATTCAATATAGCACGATTATTTTCCAGGACGTCTTTTGAAAGGCATCTAGCTGAGATCCCAGTAGAATTCTTCTATTCCTCCAAAACTTCATGAGTTTACCCCCTACTGTACATTGCTTTATTTACTTACTTATTTATTTATTTATTTATTTATCATTTATTTATTTTTTATTATTAAACATTAAAAAAATTTTCCACCTCCTCCCCTCCTCCCAAATCCCTCCCCACCTTCCCACATAAATATGAATACGTAAATTAATAGGAATATTAGTGTCTCTGTATATTTGTGTGTTTGTAAGTATGTGTGAATCTCTGTTTGTATATGAATTAGTACCTAGACTAGTTTGTATATGTTTCAAAATGTAATATTTGTTCTGTTTATCTGGAAGACAAAGACTAATAAAAATAAATCTACTTGAGATTAATAATAGGTATCACTGAAATGTAAGCTATGTCTGTATTTATGCTTTCATTATTAATTCTTGTTTTGGGGGGAGTGCTTTCGTGTGTGTTCACATACGACCTGTATGTGTGCCAAAGAATTTGTGTAGAGATCAGAGAATAACATTCGGAGTGAGTTCTCTCCTTCCACTGTGGGTTCCAATCATTGAACTAAGGTCCTATGGCTTATGAAGAAGGTGCTTTCACATGCTGTGCTGTCTCACCAGCTCTTTGTTTGTTTTTACTTACAGATAAGATTATGTGTTTAAATGTTCTATGCAAATTACTAGTAGTACTACAGTTTTTAGGACTCTGAAATGCAGAAGTGTTTGCAATGCCCATAGATTGAATAACTTTGAAATACATTAGCAGGTAAACACTTGAAATTATAATGAGAAGCAGTATCTTATTCATGTTTCACAATAACTTTATATGGAATTACTCCATTGCTACAGTACCAATTAGGTGAATTTTTCCTTTAGTACTTTTAGTCAATATCGTGCTTCATCAGAATAGCTAAGAATTATTTATACAAAATAATAATTGTATAATATTATGCAGATTATAATGGCTAGAATTTTGTAAGCCAAATGATGAGAAATCATGTGTGGGAAGAGGGATATTAATCCAGAGATTGTAGGGTTGCAAACTGGTGCACCAACCATGGAAACATTCTGGAGGGTCATCACAAAACTAGAGCTAAATCTACCGCATGATCTAACCATACCACTCTTGGGCATATACTCAGAAAATTTCATGTCCTCCTATAATGATATTGAGTCACCCATGCTCAATAATGATTTACTCACAATAGCTAGGACATTGAAACATCCTAGTTGTCTATCAACCAATGAATAGATAATGAAAATATTGCATATTTACACAAAAAGGCACTATTAAGGAAAATGGAATTATAACATGAACAGGTAAGTAGACAGAATTGGAAATAGTCATTCCGAGTAAGGTGATTAAGACCCAGAAATACAAACATCTTTCTTTCATTCGTGGATATTAACTATGAACCTACAGATATTTTTGTTTCATTTAGAATACCCATACAGGTTGAGAAATTACTATGGGACCAAGAAACGATTTTCAAGGGAGAAAGGACATAACTCACCAGTATAAAAAGTTAAAAGAGAAATCTGGAAGAGGAAGGGTTAATGTGGGGTAGGAAAGTGGAAGGAAGAAGTAAAGAAGGAATACAGGGTGTGATACATAGCATTTATGACATTTTTATTACTAAAGTCATAGGGATAAATAATACTGTAAAAGCGAGAGAGAGAGAGAGAGAGAGAGAGAGAGAGAGAGAGAGAGAGAGAGAATGAATTAAGTTATCCCATAACAGGGCAACAAATGCAGCAACGACCCTAATAGTTACCACAGAGCCAAAAAAAAGTATGTTTGGAATTGGTCCCCTTTTTGGAGGCTTGTGGTCAGGGAGGTACTTAAGACTCCAAAATTGAAATCTATCAGAACATGACAGTAATGCTACTAAGGAGAAAAGTAATCATCAATCTTATACAGCTATGAATCCTGTTAACAACGATTACCCCAGCAAGGAATGACCACTAGTTAAACAGTAGCACAAATGTCATGAGATTAACTAACCATTTTATGACTGGATTTAAGTCTCATATCACAAGATGAAACCCACATTCGGCACCACTATTATGCCAAGAATTTATGGCTATACAAGTCATAGACCCAAAGAGAAAACTCACTACTCTTATTCTGCTCCTATTTTGTAATGTTAAACTTATTGTAATACCCATGGATTATTTATCTCTTACCCCTTTATCAGAGAAGTTTTGAAGTAGACAGTGATAAAGACAGAAAAGCACAACTGGCCAAAGAACAGAGATTAAGAGACATCAGATTGCCCAGCCCTAAATGGAACTTATATATTAACCCCCTTTTCCAAAGGCTAAGGGATCACTTTAGAAGAGCAGCTTTAGAAACATATGGGCCAAAAGGAAGTATATAACTGCAGAGAAACACATTCTGAACACAGCAGGGAAGATATACATTTGAATTTACAGTGTGCATGCACAATACCTGTTCAAGCTCAAACCAGACAAAATCAAGCCTGGAGAGGAAACTTAGGCACCAACTCCAACTGAACCAAGAAGTTACTGGCAATTTCTATCTATTGGAAGAGGGAAGGTAGAGTCTTCTAAGTTGACAAATATCTAGAGGATACTCCAGTAAGAATATTTGGGCAGCACAAATTGACAGCAAAAGGGCAAAAGGACATAAAATTGAGTATATAGGGAAGGAGGAGTCAAATTGGAAAGAATTGGGGAAGACAGGGATAGTATGAATAAAATATGCTGTACAAAATTTTCAGAGAACTAGTACATTCATTTAAAATAATAATTGTAACTAAATCCAACAAAGAAGTTAAATTTAAAAAACTCTTTCAGTGAGAACATCAACTTAACTTCTTACCCCACTCATGATTTATTGTCATAGGTTGTCTTATACTTGAGATTCTATTATTTTGTGTACTCTAAGTTTATTCAAAAACCCATTACTGAAAATTATTTAGTGTCCATAATTACATATAGACAGAAGCAAATGCTATACTTTATAGGAGGGGTTTATAACTTTTAAACCTTTTATCTTGAAACTTGAAAGATAAATATTATAACACCATGATTAATGGAATAGCATAGACTGAGTGATTTTCAGAAATATGAGATTATCTAAAGGTATTTCTTATAACAGATATCCTTGAAGGTCAGGTTGTTTCCTGTATTTTCCTATGTCTTCAGTTATTTAATTTTATTTCATTTTTATTGCAGTAACACTTACTTGCATCTCAATTGTTTTAAATCTATACATAGTTCAATAATGTTAAGTATATTTAAATGATTCCATAACCAAACCAGAGAACATCAAATCTTACAAAACTGACATTCTAGCATGATTAAACCACCTGTACCTCTCCTCCCCCATCCTCTGCAAAGACTCCTTTACTATCTATAAGTATGGTTATCATTGATGCTTTCTCTAAGTTTAACCACACAGGTTTTACCCTTCTCTCCTGGAACTCTACGGCTTAGATCCTCCTTAAACTTTCTCTATAAGCAGCCTAATGATTCAACCAACTGCACTGTGCTGTAGTTTCCCTTTATGAAGCTTAATCTGAGGACAGCAAAATTGGTTCTTGCCATAGAGGAAATTGGCACATGAGTATCTTGGCACACCTAGGATTTGAGTATAATATTCAGCCAAGCTTGAGATACTCTTTACTCTATCCTCTGACTTGGAGTATTGTCTCGCAAAAATAAAAATGCCTGAAGAATACATCCTAAAAACAAGGACAACAAAACCAGAAAAAAAACAGTAAAAGGATGAGAAGAAGGGAGAGAGCATGGTGAGGGTATGGCTTGGGACTTAAATATTATTTATGAAGCTGTAGGGCTGGAAGTCAAATATACTGCCATATGTTGGCATGTATGAGGCAGTCCTGCCATTTCTACTTTGTAACTGCTTTGTTTCTTTGTATAAGAAAATAAGAGATGTGAGGCTGATGTCATTGAAGATTAATTCCTGCCCAATATGACAAGTAGCTTTAAACAATCAGGATTCCATTTAAAAGTACTGTGGGAATGAAGGTAAGAACAACTTCTTTGTTTGCCAGCCACCCCCAAAACAGTGTATGAAATATGTAAGCAATCATTCTATTCTGAGAGAAAACAAAACCAATAAGTTACTGAATCAGTAAAGCAACAAGGAAACTTCTCAGGTTTTCTAGGACTCCAGATTGGATGGCCCATGACTGTCATACTGGAACTTTATAGCTTGCAGTAGAAAGATTATGAATTTGAGGCCAACCTGAAATACAGAAAAGTCTATTTCCAAGCTAGTCTATTTGTGTGACTGTTGAGAAACCTTCAAATTCACTTTGTGTGATTTTGCTATAAATCTACTCCCAGAAAAACTTTCCCTGAGGAGGAGAGTCCCCACTCTTGAGTGTTATTATTGCAGTATAGTGTTTGAGACAGAAAGGCACTATGAAGTGCTTTCTTACTTAGGTTGAGAATATAGGAAGACAGAAAAAGAATGGAGTAATTAGATCATTGATCTCTATTAAGAAACTAATTAAGAAGTAAAAGCATAAAGTATTTAAAATAGGTAACTG
This sequence comes from Ellobius talpinus, assembly GCA_001685095.1. NCBI lineage: Eukaryota > Metazoa > Chordata > Mammalia > Rodentia > Cricetidae > Ellobius > Ellobius talpinus. The sequence goes on from LOJH01051684.1 coordinate 12,332, forward strand.
ATGTGGACATTTCCTAATTTTTTTATTATTATTTTCTTAAAGAAACCCATAATCCCATATTCTGGTGCTTTTTTGATGTAGGAGGGCCATCTGTCTTATATGTTATTTTCATTGGTTAATAAAGAAACTGCCTTGGCCTTT
>LOJH01051686.1:0-14900 GCA_001685095.1 Ellobius talpinus
GAAACTTGCTATATAAACGAGAAGGCTAGCTTTGAATTTGCAAGCAATCCTTGTATCTCCCGCTCCCAAATGCTGGAATTAAAAATGTGCATCACCACCCTCCAAGATGATGTTCTTTTTTTCTTTTTTCTTTCTTTTTTTGTTCTTTTTTTTAGCACCAAATAAATGAATAGATAAGATGATGTTCTTATACTGAAAATTATCTGTGTGAAAGGAGAGGACTAAAGTCTATTAAAAACATGTGGATATTTCATTTCTATGTGATATTTAAGTTACTAAATTAAATACATTTTGGACTACATAAATACATGTGAAAAAGAAAATCTCAGTTCTGGCTGTCCCTCTGTCAGGTTTTGTTAGTATTGAGGGACACTCTTCCTGGCAAGATGAAAGCAAAATTCTACGCATCCCACATAGGAAACTCACACAAAAGCAATGTATGGATACCTTTGAAGTCCAACTTGATGAACCAATGAGTTTTATTGGGGTCATTTACAGGGGCAGAAATGACTCAAAGACAGCTGCATCATCCAAAGCTCACCCCATCATGGGTGACAGCTCCTGAAAACTGGGACCCTGGAGCTCACTATAAGACTTGAGGCAGCTTGGAGAGTGTTTCTTTTAGGAAGCTAGACTGGTCTGAGCCTTTTCCAAGCAGTTCAGCTGGTCTGAGAAGCTTTTGATAAGCTTCGAGAGGAGGGGTCCCAGTGCATCTGCTTAGTTTCAGGGACTTCCTAAAGTTACTGAGTTGTTTACTTCCTGAGTTTTAATTAGCATCCATTTAGAACATCCTGTAGCTTAATGGGCTGCCAGAAATGTGAAGTGCTTTACCCCTGCTTTAGGACATTTTGAGTCCCAAATAACTTCCTTGCAGGATGGAAATGATCCACTCAGAGGAAGCTGTGGAGTAGTTCGGAAGGCAGACCTATTCTTTGTAGACCAGAACGACAAAGTTGAATTCAAAATTGATTTCTTCTAGTCCTGTTAGCATTGTGCATAAGGGATATCAGGCAGCAGCTACTGAAGGTCAAAGGCTGCCTGTGAAAGCTTCAGACGTTTGGTTCTCAACTGGGGTTGGTTTTTTGTCCTGCATGGAGCATCATGGGATATTTATAAACTTTGATGGCATCAGTGGTAGGGAAAGTTGCTGCCAGCTTCTAGTGGGTAGAGCCCTTATGTTTTAAACTTATTACTCTAGGTGAGGTTGGTGATGCCAGAAATAGATAAAGCCAAGGGAACTGGACAAGATCTTTAGCAATTGTAATCAGCGGGTCTCCAAGGAGAACAGGGATGCCACAGAAAACCCCAAGCAGAAAGACAAATGTGTATAAGCACCTTGGCTGTGGTCTTCTGGATGAGAATGGATGAAGCAGAAGATGCAGGTTTAGGACTGGCTAGCTGTGTTTACGCGTGGCACCCCTGTTAGAGTTACATTGACTACAAGGGATACAGACTGGTATAGGCTATCTAAAGGCTGTAGCTGGTCTTGGGTGGGCCAAATCAGGGACCTCCCAGGGGGCATCTTACAGGCTAGAAAGCACCATTCATGGGATTTAAATCTAACGGAGACTGTGGGGGACTGACTGTTGGGTGGAGGAAACAGGTTGTTAGGGCATGTTCTTGAGTGCTCTCTCTCTTTTTTCTATGTCATTGCATCATGTCTGCTGCAGGCTCCCACTGATGCCACCATGACACTCTGCTTTATGTGCCCATTGATGCCACCATGATACTCTGCTCTAGGCTCCCACTGACACCAGTGTGATTGGTTCAGGTGCATGGGACCCAGCAACTACAGACTAAATACTCTGAACCCGAGAGCCAAAAGTAAATCTCCCCTTCTTTAAGCTGCTTTTCTCTGGTTTTTGATCATACAATTTCAACTCATACATCCAGACAATACCTAGGTGCTCTCTGTGAGGTATTTTTAGAGGCAATGGGAATGTGTGAAGGCCCACCCTGAAATTGGGCGGCACCCTCTATATTAGGCCGCCTTCACCTCAGGACGTCAGACTCCAAGCATTTCCGTCCTTGAACATGGACTTTTTAATTGTCATTCTCCATGGCTCTTCAGGCCTCCAGCCTTAGGTTGGGGCTTCCTCATGGACCCCTGTGTTCTGAAGGCTCCCAGCTTCTTGGGCTCAGCAGTTATTACAGCCCAAGAAAGGGAAGAGTGGATTCACTCAGCTTCTAATTATGGAAGCCAAGCTAATAAATCCTCTGTTATAATTATATTGTAATTTTTCTATTGGTTCTCTTCCTCTGGATACCCTAATATACAATAAATATGGTAAGACGAACATGATAAAAGAAAGCAGTCGTTTTACTCATGGGTTTTGAAGTCACATGTTCCCTCAATTTTATTTTTTGTTATTTAATAATCCACGGAGCTTAGAAGTAAAAATCAGTGTTTGGGTGTTGAAAGTTCCAATCATTTCTCTGGCTTGAAATATCAAATGAGAAATGATATATAGAATGCCCAACAGGTATCTGGTACCAGGTCAAAGCTCAATAAATCTCTTTTTCTGTCCCCAAGTTTTCCTTTGTCTTCAATAATTACAACAATGGAAAGAAGTTAAATTCTTCTAGCAGAAAGGAAAGCTGATTGCCTTTGTTTAAACACCAAGTAGAATGAGCAAAGAAATCAGAACACAAGATTTCACCAAATAGCCACATATATTAATCAGTGTTCTCTATAGAAGTACAGAGAGAGAGAGAGAGAGAGAGAGAGAGAGAGAGAGAGAGAGAGAGAGAAACAGAAGATTGATTAGAGTGGCATACAGAATGTGGTCCAACTATTTCAACAAAAAAAAAAACCAGAAAGTTCAAGAATCCAGTAATTGTCTGGTCCATGAGGCTGAATGCCTTAGCGAGTCTTCAGTATATATCAGAACCCCGCAGAAGGAGGCTCTAATATCAGAGAAGGAATGAACTTGCCAGTGAGAGCGAGGGCAAGCAGGCAAGAGTAAAGGCTTCCTTCTTCCCTGTCCACACCACCAGAAGGCGTGGCCCAGATTTAGGATGGGTCTTCCCACCTTAAGTGATCCAGCCACGAAAAACCTCTCACGGGTCTGCCTGAGCTTTAGTTAATTCCAGATAGTGCCAAGTCGACAACCAAGAGCAGCCACCACACCACAGAAATGTAAAGTCTGTTTACTGGCAAAACCTACCACATTAACATAATGTTCCTTGTTGACCGATCGTGACATTTGACCTTTTCGAGTGACTTGATGGAAATTCAGTCTTCTACTGAAAAACTTGGAAACCAGATTCTTCTAGGTTTCAGGACATGTGTGTGATCCCCCCATACATTTCCTAAGGCAGGATCCCCTCCCTGCTGTGTTCCCTGATGATTCTGCTGCCCGGAGACTCAGGCTCAAGTAGACTTTGCAGTCTCTGGCTAGGATCTCTGCTCTCATTAGAATCCTGGTTATGCTTCCCTTCCCTCTTCTTTTTCATCCCTTTGAGTCAGGTTGCCCTGACTGGCCTGGAATTCACTGTGCAGACCAGGGTGACATCACACTCTCAGAGATCCACCTGCCTCTGACTCCAAGTGCTGGTGGGATTCAAGGCCTGAGCCACCTTGCCAGACTTCTCCAGCTTTCTCTTTAGCACTCCGTGCTACCCCTAATTTTCTTCCTTGCAAACAATTATCATTTTGCACTGTCCTGTGTGTGTGTGTGTGTGTGTGTGTGTGTGTGTGTGTGAGGGTTCCTTGTCTCCTGTATAAGTTTGACCTTCCAGGCTGCTCGCTAGTAAACAGCACTCATTCATTAAACATCTTCCTTGTTCAGAGTCCCCATGACTGGAAACGCCTCTCTGACATGTTACAGTGTGTTTGTGAGCTTGTTCCTGTAAGCGTGAATCTGTGTGCTCTTGGTGGCTTTCCTGTCATTCAGCTTCTTCCTGATACTGTGTGGCAGGTCAAAGGTTTGTTCTCTAAGGCTGAAGGAAGAAGGGAGACAGGCGTGTGGTGCACACCTCTAAACCCAGCGCTTAGGAGAAAAGGCAGGGGAATCTCTGTGAGCTGGAGCTTGTCTATATAGTGAGTTCCAGGACAGCCAGAGCTATTTAGAGAGACCCTGCCTCAAACAAAAAACAAACAAATAACTAATAGTAAAATAAGGGTACATGTGGTTTCCTGGTACCGTCCACCTCACACCATCATCTCAAGAACCTGGAACGCTTTTAAAACTGGGGCTTCACAGTTCAGCATGTCCAGGAACAAGGTGATGCTTTAAGTTATTGGTAAGGGCTTCTGGATGGACAATACCACATGGTAGGTATCTCTCTCTCCCAAACACACACACACACACACACACACACACACACACACACACACGGGGACGAGGGGAAGGGGAGGGAAAGAAGGAGAGAACGAGATACATTGTCAGAGAGAAGTGAGAGAGCAGGAAAGAACGGGTTGGCTCTTGGCTCTTCTAGAACTATCCACTCCCTGGGGAAATCAATGAATCAACTTCTGTGAGGCCTAACCCACTGGGCAAGACTAACATTAATCCTTTCACACAGGACCCAACCCTCTTCCACCAGACCCCACCTCCTAAAGGCCCGACCACCTCTTGGCACTATTGCAATGGGCGCCCTGCTTCCCCACACGAATCTGTGGAGAACAAGCCACATCTGACTCACGGCAAGGCAAGCCTCCCATCACGTTTCTACCCACAGCCGCCTCCAGCTTTCACAGGCTGAGTTACTCCTAGTTCTCAGATGTGTCCCTTCTTGTCTCCTGTAGCCCGGAGCACTTCCTCACTCTGCTGACTGAAACTTCTCTTTCAGCCTCAGTAGGAGAGTTTCTCCAGTAGCCTTCTCTGAGTTCCCAGATCTTAACTGTGCTGTGACTCATAGCCCGTGAGACACTCATTCCCGTTCAGCTTCAGAGTTCAGGAAACCTTTGCTTAGTGACTGAGGATGGGATTTTAACACCGGCCAGAGCTGGCTCATATTAATAAAGAAATACCAACGATCATTCCAGGTAACCCTGATAATTACTGAAACTAAAAAGTAAGGTTCTTCTCTACACATCTCTTGGATGAAGCAAGAGAGGCTTTCTTTCCCTCAGCTGATTCTCAAAATTGCCTTGCAGGTTGACTCAATGTTTGTTTAGCTCTAACCACAAGTTTTCATACGGATCGTAGCCTCGCTTTGAACTAGGAATGTGGTAACCAGGACAAACTCCTCCTCTTAGGACCCTCTCCATGGAAACCAGGGCATTGACTTCTTACATTTCTTCAGAGAGCAGATGAAAATAAGTTGATAATTGTCTTTGGGTGGCGGGTATTAGCCATACAACTTATCCTAGGACAGCGTGGTGAAGCATCAGAAGGCAAACATATTTATTGGCAATTAATGAAAGTTGAGAAAATGTTGGCTGATTGTATCAGCTTTCTCGTCACCAATTAACCCACATTTGTTCAGTTTTTAAATTCAATTTTTAAAATTATGTTTATGTACATGTATGTATGCGGTATGCATGCGGAGGTCACAGGACAACTTGGGAGAGTCTGCGGAGGTCACAGGACAACTTGGGAGAGTCTGTTCTCCAAAAGAAGAGAGTTTCAAGGACGCAAACTCTCTTCATTCAGCTGGCTTGATGACAGCCAGTCTTCAGTGTGTGAGGTTTGTGAGGGTAATCGTCAAGACACCTACCTGTAGACAGGACTTTGCTGGCGTGCTGAATAGCCTCACAAGGCAGGGATTATTTTCTCTATTATTTTTCTAATTGCTGTTTTAGGTGTTAATTAAAGGAGAGGAATCTGGGTAGCTCTTCCCTTTATGTCAACAACCTCAAGCGCCTTCGGTAAGCTCAAGCAGGAAGCTCCAGGGAAAGAAACAAGAATCCAGGCAGCTGCTCTGCCCTGACAGCCTTTGAACTACAGGGTGCAATACTTCAGGGTTTTAGCCCCTGGCGCAGTTCCTGGACCATTGTTGGAACACATTAGATTGGAAGAGCTCGAAAAGCGTGAACGAATGAGCACCCAGATCAGAAAGTCTAAATTAGTGGAGATTTACTGTTTGAGTAATGGTCAGATAGAAACTGGACCCAAGGATTCCGTGGGGAGTTAAAGCCTTGAATGAATGTGTATTAAGGTCATGGACCAACACCTCAGACCTATGGGAACTGGCAAAGCCCTCTCCCAGGTGAGCCTCAGAGGCATGACAAAAACTTTCCCTGCTCCAAGTACAAGAGTTTATGGATAATAGACCAGATATGTAAATACTACCAAGCATGGCTTCCCCCTCCAAGAGCAAGTCAGAGAAGCAAGCCAGTAAGTTACATTTCTCCAGGGCATCTGCTTCAGTTCCTGCCTCAGTTCCTGCCCCCTGCCTCCAGGTTCCTACTGGAGCTCCTGGTCTGGATTCTCTTGATGATGGGCTATACAAGCAGCAAGGCAAATAAACGCTGTCCCCCGAAGTTGCTTTTGGTCCCGGTGTTTATCAAATCAACAGTGTAAAGTTTTTCCGGCCCAATAAGCCTCTCCGCCAATGCAATAATCCAAATCAGACCAAATCAAACCAAATTAGAAAAAGCACAGATTTAATGGATGCCAGCGCTCCTGGGTGACCCTCCGGGAAAACACGGAGAGGGGTAAGAAGAACCAGAAAGACCACATGTTTGTTTTCTGGGGGCAGTTTAAATAGCCAGTGGGAGTGGTCCTGACCCTCCCTGGGGAGGGGTCACTGTTTGGTGGGCTTTCTTGGAGATGGAGTTTGGTCGGAGGCAACTCCCAGGGGAGGGGGCTTGAAATGGAGCTTTCCACCTAACATTCCAAAATGGGTGACAGGGGGTGGGGTGATGCTTCCAACCAAACAAACAGAAAGTCAACTAGATAGTTAGTCCCATTGAAAAATAAAAACTGTATAAGAATATGAATGATATTGGATGGCTTAAAATGAAAATAACAAAATATCTACCTTTTCCAGTTCCTTCAATTTTTAAATTTCTATCCCATCAAAGTAATTAATAATGAAGTCTTATGACTTTTCTTGAAAACAAATGTTTTTTATGGGATTCTTCCCTCTCTGTGTCAGAAATGTATGTTTAATTGCTTGAATGTTTACTTTGCTCTAAAGTATTAATGGTTTCATTATAGTTTCGTCTGTATATTTTAGTTCTCCCAATAAATATATTTGTTGTTTTCTTTGAATTTTTTAACTATATATAATTTTACTATGTTAAAGTTAAAACCTTCTTTTTTATTGCGTTAGACAGAAAAGGGGAGATGATGTGGGATTCCCTTCTGTATGCTATGAATATTTTATTACCATTGGATTAATAAAGAAACTGTTTCGGCCAATGACTTAGCAGAATAAAACCAGGCACTAAATCTGAACAGAGATATAGAAAGAAAGTAGGCAGAGTAGGGGAGATGCCATGTAGTTGTCAAAGGAGAAAGACAAGAGAACAGAACCTCACCTGGTAAGCCACAGCCTCATAGCAATACATAAATTAATAGAAATCAATTAAATCAAGATGTTAGTGTTAGCTAGAAATACGCTAAGCAGTGTTGTAATTAATACAGTTTCCATGTGATTATTCAGGTCTGGGCAGCTAGGAAACAAACGAGCAGTCTCTGCTTACACCAGTCCATTAGATAGAAGTGAGGAGGACATCTTCTACAGGGGGCAGGAGAGGCTTTAACTGTGAAGAAAGAGACATGGGGAAGGAACATGCTGCACAAATGGCTGGTGTGCCCTTTCACTTTGAACGCTCAGATATTCTCTATAGCATGCACGCGGTTTTGTTTTTAACAGATGCCTAAGCAGTTAAAGAGTATTCCTTGTTCTCCAGGCTGTTGGAAGTGTGTGTGCAATTTTAATTCCAACCTGCTTCAGTGACTTGGCCTCATGGCCAAGTTTGGCATCATGGAACTTGACAGCACAGACTTAACAACAATGGGGAGGGTTTGTCGATGGGGACTCTACAGTTACTGCCAGTCACTCTGCTGCAGGAGGGGGTTGATATTCCCATGGAGGTGGATGAATACCATGATAAACATGGCAGGAAATCCACCACGAAGGAGAGCAACACCAGTCTTATTGGCACATAGATTAACTGCTCTGTTCTTACCTGTTTCATCAATATTATGATTGACGGTTTGAAAGTTCAGTCTTTCCTGAAGTTTTCACGGCTTCATTGAATTCTCATCGGTGTGTTTTAGCTCTCAGAATGCTAATTCTTTTCACATACTAAAATGTGACTTTGATAATGGGAAACATATAGTTATTGCTGTTCACATATGTTTTTTATACTTAGAGTCTGTGTACTTAGGCATTAAATTACAATGAAAGTGATTGCAATGAAAGTCAGATATGTTAGGATACTTTTATAATGTTTACTGGACCTGGAGATAGTACTTATTATGTAGAACTTGAAAATAATCATCTTAATGGACAGGAGACAATGGCAAGATTTTTTTTTCACTTCTAACAGGTCTTTCATATACATTGACATTAGCTGGCGAGTCATAAGGAACACAACCGTTAATCTGCGTAGCGCGTAAGAGCTGAGGGTTAAAAATGCCACTTTTGTGATGCCACAAAAAGAAAAAAAGGTGAAATAACAGAATCTGGATTTTTGAAAAGTGTTATTAATGCTGATTGATTTTTCCTAAACAATAAATGTTGTCTTGAGTCAGACGGTGCTGGTGCACAGCTTTAATCCCAGCACTTGGGAAGAAGGCAGAGGCAGGCAGATCTCTGTGAGTTCGAGACCAGCATGGCCTACAAGAGCTAGTTTCAGGACAGGCTGTAAAACTACAGAGAAACCCTGTCTAAAAATCAAAAACAACAACAACACTTTATAATACAAAGTGCAAATGGCTGGGTGCAGTGTGTGTGTTTGTAACCCCAGCACTGACGGCAAGGACAGCAGGACCCCAGTGCTCTCTGGCTGGCCAGTTTAGACAAAATGTCAAGCTCCAGGTTCAAGGAGAGATATGTCTCAAAAAATAATATGAAGGGCAATAGAGGAAGATGTTTAACATTGGCCTTTGGTCTGCAGACATAGACATGCATGCGTGAACACACACACACAAGTATTAAAAAGTTCTTAATGCTGTCACTGCAACCTAACTCTATGGAAAACCTAATGTTTTTATGAACAATAAATGGCCCATGTATAAAGGGAGCTCCTCTCCTGATCTTGGAATTAAAGCCAAAATCAGGGCTTGGTATAGTAGTTCACACCGTTAATAACATCCCTCAGGAGACAATGGCAGGTAGATCTCTGAGAATTTAAGGATAGGCTGGTCTATATTGTGAGTTCTAGGCCTGCCAGGATTACATAGCAAGACCCTGTCTCAAAGGAGAAAAAGAGATTCCATTTTAACTTAATGACTAATCATTCTTTCTTAACATAAGCTGAAGGCACTAACATGATTGCTGATGTGATGTGTCTACTAAGGGGACTTTCATTGTCATAAATGAAATTATTAGCACTTTTAGTTTTCTCTGTTGCCTTCAATCCACCGGTCTTTTGGAACGGAATTAATCTTCATCTCTCTGAGCTCACACTCGCGGTGTTCTCTTGAGACCTTACCACAGTTTCTCGGACTCACACAATTTTGCTGTTGTTGTTTTGTTTTTGTTTTTCGAGACAGGGTTTCTCTGTGCAGCCCTGGCCGTCCTGGAACTCGCTCTGTAGACCAGGCTGGCCCTGAACTCAGAGATCTGCCTGTCTCTACTTCCCAAGTGCTGGGATTAATGGCGTGGGCCACCGCTGTCTGATTTAAAGGTGTTTGCTTGTTTTTGGTTTTGTTTATTTTGCACAACTTTTGCTATCTTAGAAATCGAATAGCTTTAAAAGAATTTTGCTCAAATGTGAATCTTTGTAAAGTGCATTCTTTTTATTTTGAAAACATCACGTTTTCGAAGAATGAATTAACAAAAAGTATAGAACTTCCTTATAGAAAACAAGTACAAGGCTTACATTTAGGAAAAATCATAACATACTATAATGTCTCATTATATAAAGGTAAAACAGATGAGCAGCTCTTGAAGGTACAGAACCATTTCTTTGACTGATATTAAATCTAAGTTAAGAAGAATTCCGAGTAAGAATTGTGTGTGCTTCTGTAAACATACTTTTTGCATTTGGGGCTGTAAAGATCTGACAAAAACAGGAGTTTAGTTTGTTCTGGAGCTGAGAATATAACAACTCATAGAAGGTGATGTTCTGTGTAGTAGGATCTGTCACGTGTATCTCGGCGCCAATGTGTGGGTTCATGCACATCCGTGAAATGAAGACTGAGAGACACTTGAGAATGAATTTAGCCTGTGTGGCTGCAGGGGGCTCAGTCTTGGTGCCCTTGGCATTTTTATTTTTCCCTATGTTTACACTTTAGATAGCAGATTTCCGTATCTCAAAACAAACGGAATAAATAAATAAAGTTTCCGAAAATACAATGCCAGGTGCAAAAGCCTGGTTATTGAGGTACCGCGTTTCTGGGTTCCCTCTAAAGCAAGTTTTGCATATGCTTTGTATCCATGGGAAACTCTCAGACAGCGTGTACATGGGGCAACAAAAGGTATCTGTAAGACAAAGGGTGGATTAGGGGCTGAGTTCTGACTCCAGGAATGGCGAGGGTTACTTGCTCACACTCTGGCACCAGGCCGGCATGAATTGCTGCCACATGGGTCTTTATCACACCGAGAATGACTGCTTTATCAGTGTGTGCTGCCCCGGACAGCTGTGAGCTTCGGCAGGGTCCTTGTTCCACCAGAACCTTGTCTCATCTTTAAAGACATTCCCCAGTAGAGTTCAAAATTCAAATCATGAAATTCTCTCTTAAATCCAGCCAGGAGACTAGGTGGTAATTCCAGATGGGAAGTAAGGAGAGTGAGAAGGAAGGGGATGCACATGCATTTGGTAGCCTCCCAGGACTTTCTACAGGAAGGGCGTAAATGTACCCTCCATTGTCCCTAACAGGCAAATTGCAGATGCTAGTCAGATGCTGTTGCCATGGTTTCCTTTTTGCGTTCCAGCTCTGGTAATGTCAGGGTTCCCTACCCCTGAGTCAGACACCTACCAATTTCTGTGCCAGTTCCATTGTCTGAAACTACAAATAACTCACAAATGAAACTGGTTTCAGTGGGAGAAAAACACTTCCTACCCCGCATAGTGGTGGTACCCAGACACAAGGTGCTTAGGGTTAGTTGAGTCTTCAGCTCAAGTGTAAAATGATTGGATGCCAGGATCTTTCTGTCTTTTGATCTCTCTAGACAACACATGGGTTGGGTCCCGCATGTCCTACAAGCCATAGCTGTCTCATGAGGTAAGAAGTTGTTTCCAGACAGCTACAAGGATTTCATCCCACTTTTTGTTTGTTTCAAAGAACAGAATAAGGACATGTGCAAGTTTCTAAACAAATCCACGATGATGTGGGGGGAGGGGCTATAAATCCTGCTCGGACAAATCTAGTTCTTTTCTTGAGGTGACATTAATTCTTCAACTATTGTCTCAGGCCGTCCGAGGGAGATGCTCAGAAGGCAGTGGGGACCTGTGCTGGTGTCAGTGTGTCCTGGCCCTTTCCTCTCACTGACATGCTTGCTTAGCACCTGGAATATAAACTTGGGAAATGTTCACCATGGTAATTGTGATTGCACACAGTCGCACGCCCCAGGCCATTTTTGTAGGGCCCGGGTCCACCCCAGTTCCTGGGGTTTATCTTGAGGACAGTTTCTGGTCAGCCAGCTAAAACATTCTGTTTGTACCTGTGCTCCCTCTGCCCCGCCCGGTGATTAGCTGTAGGGCATTGTTTACTCCATCTTTGGTGTGGTAATTTCCCACCTGCCTGGGTGGGAATCCTTGTGCAGCAGCGAGGTATATAAGGATTTCCCCAAGGTTGAATAAATGGCATTAGGCTGATCTCCTTTTGAATGACCCAGGTCTCTGTGTGTTCTTTCAATCTCCAGGCCCTTGCCCGACTCCCATACGGTACAGTGGCGCGCAAACTGTGCCGAGGGGGTAACACAGAATCGGGTGTTACACATTTTACTTACAGGAAAACATAACTGTCAAGGACCACTTCCTGTGGATGTTTATCTCCTGTTGTTCTGGCAAATCAAGTCATGTGAGGAGAAAGCACAGAACTGTGGAAAAAAGCCAACCTGCATTATGATATGTAATGGTGTTAGTCAAACCTTAACCTATATTCTAAGCATTATTTTTTCCATGTGTTTTATCATGTTCTTTCTTTTATTTTTAAAAACACATTAGCCATACATTATAATAAAGGTTCAATGTAGTCAATGTAAGTATGGTGTGTGGAAGCATGCGAGAGGAAGGCCAGAAAATGCCATCCAAATTAAAATGTGGTCAAACAACTGTCTAAGACTACATGGCAATTTCTAGAGCACTCCTCCCTCCTCTTCACCCCAAAGGCCAAACTGAGTTGAGATTATTAAAATGATTTCAGTCCTTATTTCAGAAATCCCATTTCAAGTTTAAGATTAAAATTCTTATCTTCCTTAAATTAATCTGTAACATTTAAAACAAGAGAAATGTGGCTTTGAGCATTTAGGAGTGAACCTCCTTCCTAAAGGGTGACCTATGAATCTGTTCAATAATAAAATACCGTTTGGCATTCATAATGAATCTATCACCCTAGTTATTTCAAATATCTTAAAGGAGGGAACAATTGATAACAAGAATGATAATGAGTATGGTACACACACACAGTGCAGTATCAGTACAGCCCTCTCTGTGCTTGGATAAGGGAAGCAGGAAAGGCATAGAAACTCCAGGATGCTGTGCACAGCTCTAAGGCTGGTTGGTGAATGAGTCAGGTGTCCATTCTCATTCTTTCACTAGGTAAACATTTTCCGAACAGTCTGAACACGTCGAGTCCTGGTGTGAGTTCTGGGAATAAGTGGTAATCACCATGTGTGGAAAAGCTCTCTGTCATCTCATGGAGTCTAGAATCTTCTGAGGGAGTGACACACCTAAAACATGCTGATTTGAGTTCAGAGGAAACGTTAAGCGTAAAGGAAATGGGGGGAGGCGTGTGCGTCCATATGCATATGGTTTATGTATATGACACACAGTCAATTTTACAGGAAGATCTCACTGAGAAGCACTTGAATTGCTGAAGAATAAGGCATGCCAACACCTGTTTCCAGAATGGGCTCCCTGGAGTGCCTGGGCAAGGAGCCCCATTGCCAACACCTGTTTCCAGAATGGGCTCCCTGGAGTGCCTGGGCAAGGAGCCCCATGCCCATGCGGCTGGGAGGCAGAAAGATTCCAGAGAGCCTGAAAAGCAATGGTGGCTTATTTCAGTTTAGGAAATGTAAAAGTAAATCTGCTGGCCTGGCCTGTCACTTGGGTACCCTGTCCCTTTAAGAGACAAGCCCTGCTCACTCCCAATCTTCCCCCTCCTCTCCAAGGCAGGAGGATCTCCTGCCTCCTCTCCACTCTGTCCTTCTGAAGAGGCAGCTTCTGCCTGTCTCCTTTCTCTCCTTCCTCCCTTCTTTCTTCTCTCTCTTTTCTCTTTCTCAGTCCCTCTCCTTCTCTCTTCTTTCTCTCCTTCCCCTCCATAACCCACTAAATAAACTCTATACCCAATCTCTCTCTGCATGGCCTATCTATCTGTCTCCCACCTGCCAGGGAACCCACCGCCCCTCATGGGACCGGCCTCGGGTCACCCGTGCCATGAATGATAACAGGAAAGACTTAGCTATTGAAGGCATGTGACCAGAGATAGGGTGTGGGATAGGTTGGGAGAAAGAGAGAACTATTTCTAAATCTGTTTTGAAAACCCAATTGAACCAAATATGAGAAAATGAAAGGGTGTCATAGTTTCTTTTGGGTGACCTGCTGTTACAACTGTAACTGAAGGAGGATGAAAAATGAAGAATTAATATTTTGGGACAGGAAATGAATGTAGGACTGAGGTTACCTGGCTTGTATCCTAGCAGCTAACAAGGCTTCAGCCAAGTGTCCCTGAATAATGTCTTTACACAACTCAAGCTTTATTGGCAAATGGCTTTGGCTAGAGGAGTGCCAAGCACCCCCCCCACGGCTTTGTAAATAAAGTTTTATTTGAACGAATGACAATCCAGTTGTTTGAGCATTATCTCTGGCTATTTTTGCATGACAGCAGCCAAGGTTACTCAGAGACTGGCTAGCAGAGAGGTTGTTTGCTGACTCTAGGCCTAGGACTACAATGAAGAGTGTAACTAGTTGGAGTTTGAGAGAATCTGGAGTTAATCTCTTTGTAGCCAGATTAAGTAGGTCAGAGCAGGCAGCTAGACTGAAGTAAGGAGGAAACTCCTGTGGCCCTGCATCCTGAGGATTCCCATGAGAACACACTCCTGCCTTTACCACAGCAATAGAGAAAAGGCCAGATTGTAAACACACATTTCCTCCGTTTGCTATATTAGTCATTCATTGATTGCTTTGTGTATTCACTTGCTCTTTCGATCTTAACTCACTTCTGTACGAGCATAAACTTTAAAACAAGTTTGAATGGCATATTGAAATGTAAAGAGCACAATTATTGTAGAGTTTACTACTTTTGTTTATTTGAATTTTCTCATTTTTATTAAAGTGAATAAAATTACATGGAAAAGTAAGAAAAAAAGACATATAAATGAACATATACCCTTTGTCCTTGGATTTCACCCCTAGTTAGTGTTAGAAATATTTCCTAACACAAGCTCCCTGCCGACGCAAAAATTCCCAATCAAGCCAAATCAAAAGAAGCCAAATTAAAAAATACCCAGGTTTAATGGGAGATCTGCGCTCTCCAGTGGCCCCCGAGGGGGAAATGGAAAGCTGCAGAAATGTGACCCCCCCTTCCCCGGGAGGAAGAAAGGGAGACCACCACATATTCCTCTTTTGGGAGATCACTTAAGTACCCTGGGGAGTGGTCCTGACCCCATCC
>LOJH01051687.1:0-12471 GCA_001685095.1 Ellobius talpinus
GAGCTAATGGGCCAGGCAGTAATTTAATTAATACAATTTCCATGTGATTATTTCGGGGGCTAAGCTAGCCGGGCAGTGGGATGCAGCCCACCGCTCGTCCTACTACATGTTTTCAGTACTGTAGCTCTGTAGTAGAGTTTGAAGTCAGGGATTATAATGCCTCCAGAAGTTCCTTTATTGTCGGGGATTGTTTTGGCTATCCATGGGTTTTTTGGGGGGGGTTCTGTTGTTGTTATTGTTTGTTGTTGTTGTTGTTATGTTTTGTTTTTTGTTTTTGCTTTTCTATATGAAGTTGAGTATCATTCTTTTGAGGTCGGTGAAGAATTTTGCAGAGATTTTGACCAGCATTGCATTAAATCTATAGATTGCTTTTGGTAAGATTGCCATTTTTACTATGTTAATTCTACCTACCCAAGAGCACTGGAGATCCTTCCATTTTCTGGTGTCTTCTTCAACTTCTTTCTTCAAAGATTTAATGTTCTTGTCATACCGGTCTTCCACGTGTTTGGTTAGAGTTCCTCTGAGATATTTTGTGCTATTAGTATTAGCTATTATTTTTAAAGGTAGTGAAGACCCAGTATGCCACTGAGGAATGTCAGGAAAAGAGCACAGAGGCATCAGGCTATATGAGGAAAGGGCTGTAGTTGTCTTCTGTGTCTCAGAGAGTCAAGACCCTACTCTCATCTTTCCACAATGCTTGCCCCTCTGAGGCTCAGATGTCATAACAACATTTACTGCCCATAACTGACCTGCTCAGAAAAGAATTCTTTTAAGGACATGCCATGCCACATGAAGATGCTGCCTGAACAGATCATGAACATATTATATATATTTGATGCTATCTTAAGTCTTTTTTAAAAGCTATTGCATTTATACAGAAAGACTTGGGGGTGGAGGTTAGATTTCAAAAACATCAACCACTACAATTCCCATTAAACCTTTAAAGAGGCTGGTAAGATGGCTCAGTAGGTTTTGGCAATTTCCACCAATCCTGACAATCTGAGTTCAATCTCTAAGACTTGCACTGCAGAAGGAAAGAAATGACATCACCACCTTCCTGCAAGCTGACTTCTATTTGTATATTGTGGCATGCATTCACATAAACACGCACAGGCATATAAATAAAAGTATAATGATTTTTTTCTTTTGTTTTTCGAGACTAGGTTTCTCTGTATAGCAAGTCTTGGCTGTCATGAAACTCACTCTGTAGACCAGACTGGCCTTGAACTCACAGAGATCTGCTTGTCTCTGCCTCCAAGTGCTGAGATTAAAGATGTACGCCACCACCACTGGGCTATAATAATTTTTTAAAAGTTCCATTAAGGGCTTATATGAGGAAATGCTGGGAGCAATGGCATTCAGGTGACATATCCAGACATAAATTGCAATCTCACATGCACTTGTGCTTGTACTCAGTGTTGGAATATGGTCTAAGAATGGAGATATGTGAGAGGAATTCTGAGAGCTTGTGAGATAACTCCAACAGGAGAAGAGTCTTGTAACCTCGGTCCCTTTATCGACATTGGTTTGTTCTTGGAATGTGTTTTTGTGCCCCTCCCAGGTGTAGTAAATAGGAGTAGTTTTACTTCAGAGTATCCATTATCTTACTTTTGTTATTCAAAAACTGTTTCCAAGCATGGCCTATCCTTGAGTTTGTACACGTCTTGAAGTCAAGTGAACTTTGCTCATGTGACCTTGATTAACTGTCTTAGTTAAGGTTGCTATTGCTGCCTCGAAACACCATGACCAAAAGCAACTTGAGGAGGAAAAGGTTTATTTCATTCACAGTTCTATACAACAGTTCTTCACTGAAGGAAGTCAGGACAGGAACTCAAACAGGGCAGGATCCTGGAGGCAGGAGCTGATGAGAGGCCATGGAGGGGAGCTGCTTACTGGTCTGCTACCCCATGACTTGCTCAGCCTGCTTTCTTATGGAACCCAGGACCACCAGCCCAGGGATGATACCACCCCCAATGGGGTAGGCCCTCCCCCATCAATCACTAATTAAGAAGATGACTTACAGCTGGATCTCATAAAGGCATTTTTTAATTGAGGTTCCCTTCTTTCAGAAAAACTCTAGCTTGTGTCAAGTTAACATAATACTAGCAGCACAGTCACCCTCCAAATATACATTATCTGATTATCTAAATAAAGTCAGCTATTACATGAGACTTTAGTCTATCTCATTTTTAGGCTCCATTCTCCCAGGTTCACACTGTCAACTAGAGTAGGAACACAGCTTTCTTTGGGGCAATTATTCCCAGGGTTAATAGAAACCCAGATTAGATAAATTTGCATTTATGATATTAGCTAAAGCACAAAATCAGAAATGTAAATCAACAAAACTACATGCTGTGCAACAGTACAGAATCTTAAGCTTTCCTCTCCCCCCCACACAAATTATTCATTTCTTATTCAACCCTACTGAACTAAATTTTTATTTTGAAAAAATATGCCACTTGGCTTGCATATGTATCAGCATTTCGTAATACACAAAGTATTTCATATATACTATCTTGTCCAGTTCCCACAACAACCCAATGGGGTTTCATTCTAATTTATTTGTTTGTTTGTTTTGGCCATACTGGAGATTGACTTAGGGTCTTGTGGGTGTTAGATAAGTGCTTCATCAATGAGCTAAATCATCAACTGTTGTTTTGTTCTTTAGATAAAGGGATTCACCCTGTAGCCCAAGCTGCCTTTAAACTAGTAGAAGTCCCCTTGCTTTAGCCTCCCCAGAGCTGATATTATAGGCATGAACTGATATATCCAGTTTTTGGAACATTTTACATGAGAAAAATCTAAGGTTTAAGTTGCCTAAAGTCATATGCCTATCAAACTATGACCAGGAACTGGAGATCCAGTATCTGGACTTCAGGAGCATGGCTTTCTCAGTCTCCACCACTCTCTTTTGTGAGGAAAAAGAAAGGACATGCATTACTGAATTGACCTATCTTCCTACTTTTATGAGTTTACAATATAGTCATGACTGGTCCCTACTCTTCTCTCTCAGGCACAGAATGACAAACGGGGGTGTGGAGATAGTAGCAAGCCCAAGTAAAGTCTTCAAGAATCTAAACCCAGCACAGACCAGAATGAGGTTCACTTTTGATGAAATCTACTGGACAATCCAGTTAGTACTGTACTCTTCTCAGCCTTATATCTCTACTGCTGAGGAAGCAATTCTCTCCCAATCCCATTATCTGTGGGGTGTGTGTGTGTGTGTTTATGTGTGCGTGCATGTGTGACTATGTGTGTGTGAGGCACAAAAAAATTTGTTTAGATGATTTTTTTCCCAAACTAGTGCCCTATAAACAAATCACAAGCAGTAGCACACAATCAAGGGCAAATCCAATAGTAACTTTTTCAAGGTAGAATCATGTATCAAATGATCCAAATGGTATTCATATACCATCAATTAAATGGTAAAATAGTTATCACCCATTTAATTAAGAATAGGTACAATCAGAGATGGCAAGCACAACATCAACAACCTATCCTGTGACTCTATAAGGATTTTTTAAAAAATAAACATACTAATGGTTGGTAACATGGACTCTAGTGAGTGTCAAAAACAAGTTAAATTAGTAACAGGCAAAGTTTGCTATTTGGGCTTCTTTCAAGAAAGCAGAGCTGATGAAGGGAAGGTTCTAGCAAAATGTTTTTCAACCATTAGTCTTTCATAACCTATGATTTGCTTTCATTTTAAAGCAACCGTGACTTTGTATGATAAGATTATTTAAAATAAATATTCATCACCCATTTGATCCAAAGAAGAGTTCCAAAATTTTCCTCTGAGGGAAAAAAATGATATCATACCTATAACAACCAGTTCCTATCTATTACGTGTCAACAAATGAAGATTCAGATTACTTTGGCAACTGTTTAAATAATTTGGAAAAATTCTATGTTTGGGATGTTTTATATTGAAAACCTGCATCAAGAATCAGTGTAGCACAAAGGAACACCTGGATCTGAAGTTGGACAGAGAAGGCCTAGCTTTGATTTAGTTCTGCATCGACTGCATACCCTCACCTGCAGCATCACTCATTCTGTTTTTAACATCAATGAAATGCAGAACCCTTTCTACATTCTCAAATGTGTGTGTAGAAACACACAGTCTCCTGTTCCTCAGGTGTCCAGCAGCCCAGCCCTCTCATGTTCCTCTCCTGTCCCAGAGTGATGCAGTAAGGAGGGCTCACTTGATCTATGAAAGGGAACACTGTTTGTCCTTGACATGAAGTCTTAACCTTTTTGTACTAGGCAGGATGATTGTTTTTGTTCCTACAGCCTCCATACTGTGAATGAAAGAAGCAGCCTTTGTCCTGCACAGCAGTTTCCAGGATCTCTCCATCTCAGCCTCCTTATCTCTGACTGACAGAGCTGGTAGCTAAGAGGCCACCGTTTTTCTGTCTTCAACTCATGAAATACTTATGGAGCCATTACTAAGAGCTAAACTTCATACTCCAGTAGGTTTGCCAGAGACTTTGAATCATAAATTGTTTAATCATGAGGTAATTTGTGTGTCTATGTTCATCATTATTTTTATAGTTTCC
Organism: Ellobius talpinus; assembly: GCA_001685095.1. NCBI lineage: Eukaryota > Metazoa > Chordata > Mammalia > Rodentia > Cricetidae > Ellobius > Ellobius talpinus. Next base: position 4,557 of record LOJH01051687.1, read on the forward strand.
ATGAAAATTCATATAGATATATAAAGAGATATAAATATGTTGAGTAACTGTACCTAACTGATGCTCCACAAATGGTTCAAATTCAAGGAGTGGCTTTGACAGAAAATCTAGTCTGTTGAGCAGGCATCCTCTTCTAAAGGGAATTGGGAAGTGTTCTGTCTTCTATTTTCTGAAAGAGCTTCTGCAGGGACAGTTTTATTTCTTCTTTAAATGCTTAGTAGAGTCCACTAATGAAGCCAGGTAGGTTTGTAGTAGGTTTTTAATTATTATTCAGTTTATTGTTTAATATAGAATTTTCCATATTATCTCTGGTCAGTTTTATTTATTTGAGAATTTGTTCATTTCACTTGTCAAATTTACTAGTGCAAGGGCTAGGAAGATACCACATAAAACAAAAGGGGGAGATGGCTCAGGTGTAAAGTCTCTTGCTTTGTTAGCACAAGTACCTGAATTTGAATCTCTAGAGCACACATGAAAAATTTGTGTCTTCCTGTAGCCCCAGCATTGGGAGGTGGAAGACAGGTGGCTCTTGAGATCTTGCTGATCAGCCACCCTAGCCAAATAGTGAGTTTCTGGTTCAATGAAAAAAAATCCTATCTCAATGCAACAAGACAGAGAGCAACAAAAGGAAACATTTGACACCCTCCTCTGGCCTCTGCATGCAAGCAAACAAGTACATACTGTAATGATTTCAGCCACATAAGGCTGATACTTCCGAGTCCTAGGGGTCATGCAAATACAGACAAGCCCTCAGTCAAAAGAAGTGCCTAATGGCCCTAAGGGATGTGAAAGGGCCCCCTGCAAGATCCACGTATGACTCAGCTAAGCCTTTGTGCGCATGTGTGAGCCCTGTCTACGACATACGTAGTCACGCCAACCCCCTGTGCGCATGAGCTAGGCAGCTTTTAAAAAGCTGGACTCACCATCTTTCTCTCTCTGCACGCTGATTCCCCCAGGCCTGTACGCGCTCCCTCTAATAAACTCATAAACGGGTTTGTTGTGTGTTTCGTGGTTCCTCCTCACTCGCACCAGGTAATTCCAGTCATGTGTATACACCACACACGCGCATACACACACAAGAAAAAAACCAAGGTGGGCATGATGGTGCACACTTGTGATCCCGGTACTGAGGAGGTTGAGAAAAGCAGATCCCTGGAACTCCCTAACCAGCCAGTCTACTTACAGAGTTTCAGGCCAATAAAAGACCCTGTCTCAAAAATAATGAGGTGTACAGTGCCTGAATCATACCTGACATTAACACCTCCCTCCCCATACAATTTCCTGGCACGAAATTGTTCTGAGTACTCCTTTATTATCAGCTGAATGTCGGAACAGTCTATAGTGATACCCTCTCTTATGTTCCTAATACAGTTTTCCCAATTAATCTATCCAGAGTTTCCTCATTTAGAAGTTATTTTCTAGTTCTTAAAGATGTTATGTTTACTGTCAGCCAAGATCTCTCTTCTCTAGACCTGGAAGGTTTGTCTCAAGTCTTCCTTTAGAGTTGAAATGGGCTATTACCCTAGGAAGGCCTTTGGGGAGATAATCTTCACACAATACTCCCACAATGAGAAAGAAAGAGGGGGATGGAGGGAGAGAGGGATGGGGGAGAGAGAAAGAAAGATCTACCTATGTTTTGTAAACATACTTGGTTTTTCAAATAAACAGTAGTTTAGGTTTAAGATGCTGTCAAGTACAGTGATCCTCAATAAGGGGGATAGTCAAGTTCTTTAAAACTTTTTTTTTATTTATGAACTAACAATGGATTTACTGAAGTTGCAAAGACAGTATAGAAAGGGTTTGTGTATCCTTCATCCACTGATGGTAACATATGTAACTATAGGAAAGTATCTAAAACCAGGAAACTAACATTAGTAGAATATCAGTGTAATTTTATCAGATGTGCAGATTGTATAACTACTGCCACAGTCAAGATACAGAACTGACATGAAGCATACATCATAGCATGTATGAAAGGCTCTCTGCATCCTATCCTTGGACATACAGAAATATTTTATGACTACAAAAATATCCCTTGTGATCTCTCTCCCCAAACTCTACTTTACCATCACCCCTAATCCCAGGCAACCACAAATTTGTTCTGCAGTTCTATAATTTTGTCATTCCTGTAATGCTACATAAAGTAATACAGCATATAGCCTTGAATGTGGATTTTCTGACTCAGCAGAATGCCTTAAAAGTCTATCCAGATTATACAGCAAACATTTTTTCCATGTGATCGCTGAAGATTTTTCTATGGTATGGATCTACTACAGTTTGATTAACCATTACTCACAGGAAGGCATTTTAGTTGATTTTTGGTTTTGTATTACAAATAAGAGAGTATGAAGAATGCAGCATAAGTTTGTTTTTTTAAGATTTATTTATTATGTATACAACATTCTTTCCATGTATGTTTGCATGCCAGATGAGGGCTCCAGATCTCATTATAGATGGCTGTGAGCCACCATGTGGTTGCTGTGAATTGAACTCAGGACCTCTGGAAGAGCAGTCAGTGCTCTTAACCTCTGAGCCATCTCTCCAGCCCCCAGCATAAGTTTTTGTGTGAATGTAAGTTTACTTTCTCTTCAAGAAATCCTCAGCAGTGAAGCTGTTCCCTTAAGACAACTTGGACTTCAGTTTTACAAGAAACTATCACCTTGCTTGCCAAAGTGGCTATATCATGTTACATTCCTGCTGGTGGTATGAAAGAGCTCTAGATTTTAAAACAAAAATGAATCACAGATGATGAAGCCACCTATGATCTCTGAGTGGGTACAGAGCACAGAAAACTGAGAGTTTAAGGGGAAACACTAGAAAATTATTTAGGTCAATTAACACTGAGACTCTTAAGAAATCTCTTAAGAAATTACTGGCAAAATGCTCATACCTTCTTTAAACTGTATCCAGCATGGAAAATAATTGGAGGCAGCAGAATGTTGAAAAATACCTCTGGATCAAATGTTACCTGAAATTTTAAAAAGAAAAAAGTCAAAATTTAGATAGATAAACTGAAAATATTTATTAAATATTGAAAGCCATTGACTAAAGTGCCTATTTAAAACCAAAGCCACCAATGTGTTAAATCATTACAGCAGTGAAGCCACAATTTCCCCATTGACTGGTATGTTCTTCCTCTTTATCTCTCCCTCCCCCAGCACTTCTGAATAAGATTCCAGTGTTCTGTCTTAATACATAAGTCCTAACCGTTTGAGGCAATTTCAGGAAATCACAGAAAGCTGCTGCCAATGTTGTTCAACAGAAAAGAAAAACATCTTGATTTTTATCACATATTCATGAAGGTTTAATTGCAATAAAAATGTTGTTGTGAGTCTTTATTAACTTCCAGACCATTAATGCATTCTTTTCTAGATGCAATTCTACTACATTTAAGTCTCTTTTGGGGAAACAGCCTTCTGAAATCCTTCATGTGGCCTAGACAAACTTATCAGTGAGGTCAGTAGCTTCCTGATCATCAACAGAAGTTCAGTAACTCTACAGGGACTGAAATCAGTTGTTGATATAAGGAATTCACACGGAAACTTCTACAGAGCCAATCATAGTACAGTCAAAGAAACTTAAGCATTTCTAAACATGCTAACCTTTTTAGGAGGGAGAAAGGGTAGGCTAAATATTTAAAATAATTAAGTGAAATAAAAGTCAATTAATCTACCCACATGAATAAATCTTTTAATATTGATTTCTTCTCTATCCTGAAAATCACTTACATGAGAGGCTTATAATCTGTTTTGAAGCATTTTTGCTACTCCATAAGCAAATGCAAAACAATGCTTAAGCTAGGCATAGTGAAGAATGCCTATAATTCTAGCACTCAGGAGGCTGAGGCAGGAAGACTGAATTTGAGATCAGCCTGAGCTACATTTTAAGAGGCTTTCTCAAAAGAAAAAATGAATTTTTTAAAATTGAAAAACAATACTTGCACTTAAATTCTCCCTAAAACAAGCCCTTCTTCCTTTGAAGATTAGGTAGGTCTTTGGCATTAGTCACTAATAAGTTCAAGCAGTCAAATATTTGCAGACTATGTAAAGAGAACCATGAAGAATTAAGAATTACAGTTCAGAATACTGACTAAGCTAAAAGGGAAATTAATATTATTTTAAGAAAGATAACCTCCTTTTAAGGCACAGCAAGGTTAAGAGAAAACAAGGCAAGCGGGATGCACAAACATGCTGCACAAGCAGCAGCCCATATCTACAGATCCCAGCCAGTTAAGGTCAGAGAGCTGAAGGGACAAAGTTACAGTCTGGCTCTTCCTTCTCATCCTGACACGGAAGCTACCCTAGAAAACCGTGAGCCAGGAATGTGACTGAAGTTCCAGCAGTTAGAAAGGGTTTTTCTCCTCAAGGTCAAGATGAAGCCAGGGAATCTGGAACTTTGTCCCAGACAGCCCTGGTACCAGCTCACCTTCCGCAGCATGTCATTCTGCTCCACATTATTGATCTTGCCAGGGCTGATTTCTCCTTTCAAAGTGTATTCAAAGAACTTCCCACTGACATTCACTAATAAGGTGCTAAAGGCTCTATCTTCCTGAGTACAGCTGAGTGACTTGTCATGTCCGCTGGTAGCAGGGGTACCATACCTCAGGATCACTCCAACAATGAGCCCTGAAATAGGGTGACACATATAAAAAAAAATCAGTCCTGGTTAACTGTCCAGTCATTTGCAGAGGTACAGCTGTGCATTTGAGTTAAACCTGCCCACTTTTCTGAATAACTCAGAAAAGCCATTTTACCTTTTGGTTTCTCTCTTTCAGATACTGGCCAGAGCCTACATATGCTTTCTCTGGTATTCTTTTTCACTCTGAAGCTACCTCCCTTTTGCCATGTGCCTGCTTGCCCAAGTTCCATGCCTAACTTAAAAAGACATAGCTTTCTCTCTTCGTCTTCTCCATCACATAGCTTTCTCTCTTCGTCTTCTCCATCTACCTCCTCTGGGCAGATGCTGAGTGAGATTTCCAGATTGCCTATTCTAGAGTTTTAAAGACTAATAAAAAAACATTGTTGAACTCTGAAAAGGCCAGTCATGTGGCAGAAGAGAAAGTATGGAAGTGATACCACTGTTGATTGAAGTACTTCAGTCACGAGAAGGATTAAACAGGATAGTGGTTAATATGACCCCATGAACAGAATTAATACCTGCTTGTGCTTCATGTCGTATTTCTGAGGCCTTTAGTAGAGAAGGATGAGGTGGAGAAACAGTGTAACATTTTCAGAATGAGGAAGAACTACTGAGCCTTTGTTTTTCCCCAGTGCATCCCTCAAACCAGCCCTGCTGTCATCTGCTAGGGTGGCCCAAGGCACTGGAATTTTTAGTTGCTATAAATGGAACATGCTTTGCCACGTACCAGAGGTAGAAGAGGGAAAACAAAATGGTTTTTCTTAGATCATTCCAAGTACTGAGTATCATGGAGAAAGTAACTATACCCAGTAGGAGGCTAAATATTATAGTGTAAACTTAAGCAGTCGTGTTCCGGGGGCCAGGGAGCTGCTTCTTGAGGCTACACATTTACAATGATGTTCTTAATAATCTCATCCTGACCATCTGTGAAACAAACTTAAAGGTATAAGAAAAGGCAGACTTAATCGTAAAAAGTATATTTATCATTACCAAAAAAGAGATATCTAAAGAAAACAAAGACGCCCATAATGCAGATGCTTCAAGTTATCTGGTGAACAGGCAGTGTCAGTCTTCTAGCCAGTTCTAATAGATGAATTTCCATTCATTTCTTCACATCCGGTGATAAATCAGATGATGGCAGAGATGGCCAGCCAGAATTTGCTCAGCTCTGCTCTGCTCATCCTTGGGAGCATGCTTCTCAGGTGACACTGTTATGGCTATCTTGCTTCAGGCTTTCTGGGTTTCGGTGCTGGTAAGTAAAGTTGTGAGCTACCTACAGAAAGGTGGCTGTTAGTCACATCTTTTTATTTCCTTGATCTTCATTCCTGTTCCAGCAAGGAAGATAGGATAAGTTGTCAGTTTCTATCAATTCTACCTCATAGGAGGCTTTGAGAACTCTGATAACTACTTAGGGCTCCTATGAATGGACCAGGAAGAAAGTATGTCATATGCAGTAGTCAGTCCTAGTGTTTCCTAGTCAATCGTTGGGGCAGTGAACCATCCCTTTGCTGTGAAACTCTGTCCTCTAGGTGTGATATGGAAATCACCATCTTGAAATTAGAGCAGCTCTGATTACTCATACAAGATCCTCACAAGATTAGGTCAAAAATAAGTTACTTTCTGGAGGGGAAGGGCTCTTCTTCACCGGTGCAGCTGTCTCTAAGTTGCCCATGCTCATATAGGCAAGCCTTTCATTCAAGATCCTATAAATAACCCCAATTAAAATCACTGGCTCACTAAGCTACACCAGTCGAATTATTTCTTTGGCTTTTATCAGAGCCCTATCTAAAGTGAAGGAAAGTCATATAGCCCCATTTACATTATTCTGCTCATTCTTCTGATGATTGTGTGGAAGGTCCCATGCCACAGATGATCTCTCTCATGGTTGCCATGTGTTATGCATTTACATCCCAACATTAGAAGTCCACCAGGTCCTATATCATTGCTGCCTGTGCACCCTTTTCTCCTTTAACAACACAGAACTCCACAAATGTTCTATCTTCTTTGTTGTAAGGATGTTCCTTGGGAGTTATTCTTCTCAGAGACAATCTCGTGAACAAGTTACATCTATTAGTATCCTGTGGGTGAAACCATATATCTGTGGGGGGAGGGAGAGAGAGGGAGGGAGGGAGAGGGGGAGAATGAATGAGAATACAGGGGTATGCATACGCTTGGAGATAAGAGAACAACTTTGGGTGTCAGTCCTTGCCTTCTACTTTGTTTAAGATGGGACCCTTCTTTTTGTTGCTGCATTCACCAGGCTAGCTGGCCTGTAAGCTTCTGGGAAACCTGTTCTCTCCACCTCTCATTTCTAGAAGCAATGGGATTACAGATATACCACCACGATCAGCTTTCATGTGGGTTCTGGGGATTTGAACTTAGATCTTCACACTTGCTTTGCCCACTGAGCCATATCCCAGAAGCATATACAGAACCATCTTCTTGTTTTTAAACTTCCATTACAGTGACAATTTGTGCCCATGGTGCCATGCTGAGTGTTTCAGTCTTATTACTCATAGTTGAGGTCATGTTGATAATGATTAAGACTAGCTGTAGCAACAGCACTTCCTTCCAAGGCTGCTGGCAGCACTGCGGGCAGGAGGGTGGGGACTGCTGGGTGCTCTCAGGGCTTTACTGTCCAAATCTTTATAGTGTCTTTTAGTCTCATTTCAGTCCTTGGTTAGGCAGTCATGTTCTGATGATGTTTTACTTGACAAAGCAGTTGACATCTCTTCAGCATTTATCATGATAAACAATGGTCTATATTGCCTTAAAAAGTGATCTGTCACAGCCAAAAAGATGTATTAGTCATCTCTGCAGTGAGCAGAGATCAAACAGTACCTTTCATGCTGGAAATCAATGCTGAGTGGGAGTTCCCATAAGGGGCTGAGCTTCGAAGGAGGAAGACGGAAGTGGGCAGTAGAATGTACAGCAAGGAAAATAACTATCCTTAAAGGAGAAATTGAGGAGCAGCAAAATTATGCCAAGTGTTATCAGCCTCTTCTTTGAGTGGAAGCCTTTTTGGGTCAACAGGGTGATATTTTGCAATAAAAACTAAGCTAATAAGGATGTGAATGTCCCTGTAGTGTAAGACTAGGCTAATATCCCAAAGAGTAGGACTAAGACTGTGTTCATAGGAATACTATGCATCCCTTCTCTATCCTATACTTACTGCAGTCTTTGGAAAGAAAGAAATTAGTTGCTGTTGTTTAAAAAAAGTAGCGCCCCAGTTTGTTCCTTGAGCAGCTGAGGAGAGGGCACCTCAACTGGCCCCATC
>LOJH01051688.1:0-12471 GCA_001685095.1 Ellobius talpinus
TCATTATTTTTTTCTGCTGTGTAGTACTCCATTGTGTAAATGCACCACATTTTCTGTATCCATTCTTCGGTCGAGGCGCATTCAGATTGTTTCCAGGTTCTGGATATGACAAACAATGCTGCTATGAATATAGATGAGCACATGTCCTTGTGGCACAATTGAGCATCCTTTGGGTATATACCCAAAGGTGGTATTACTGGGTCTTGAGGTAGGTTTTTTCCTAATTTTCTGATAAATCACCTTAGTGATATCCAAAGTGGCTGTACCAGTTTGCACTCCCACCAGCAATGGAGGAGTGGAAGTTCCCTTTACCCCACATCCTCTCTAGTATAAGCTGTCATTAGTGCTTTTGATCTTAGCCATTCTTACGGTGTGTAAGATGGAATCCCAGAGATGTTTTGATTTGCATTTCTATGATAACTAAGGATGTTAAGCATTTCCTTAAGTGTCTTTCAACCATTTGAGATTCATCTGTTGAGAGTTCTCTGCTTAGGTCTTTACCCCATTTTTTTAATTGGAAAGGAAACATCATATTGAGTGAGGTAACCGAGATCCAGAAAAACAAATATAACATGTACTCACTCATAATTGGCTTTTAGACATAAAGCAAAGAAAAACGAGCTTACAATTCACAATCCCAGAGAACCTATACAACAAAGAGGTCACTAAGAGAGATATACATGGATCTCATTTTCATGGGAAGTAGGAAAAGACAAGATCTCCTGAGTAAATTTGGAGCATGGGGATCATGGGAGAGGGCACAAGAGAAAGGGGATGGAAGGCAGGGGAGCAGTTAAAAAAAATACATAGCTCAGTAAAAACAATTTTTTTAAAAAAGATGACATTTTAAATAGATTTCATTTAAATTAAGTTTAGTGGAATGTAAACCTCACTTGAACAAACATTAAATTTATGAAGCAAAATGAACAAGTTACTAAAAGCAGAAAATATAATACTATATGTATAACTTTTGTATCAGTAAAAACAAGAAAAGATGAAGAGAATGGTAATGATAAAGTCCATTGAAGAGAGATGCCCTCATTATTCTGCTTGCCTTAAAGGATATATAATTATAAAGTAACTTGAAAATAATGAGAAGAAATTTTTCTATAGTCAGAACTAACAAAATGCATTGCAAATTCTCTTTAAAATATGTAAGAATTATTTGATGAGAAGAATGTCTACCTACCTTTATGGATCTTTAAGTGTCATTATTGAAAGTCAATACCTCTCAGTGTTATTTTAATTGATGTTCAGTTTGCCAGCTTTCCAACTTATGGTTAACTAATTCTTGTTTAATCAGACACAGTCATGAATGTGTTATATGCTCTGTGGCAGCATGTGAGATGAATATAGTGGAGAAATACATGAGAAACAATTCACCAAGTAAGCAAATGCAACTGAGATGATTACACCAAGAATAGGGTTTTTTTTAAATTTTCAGTAACCGTAATAAAAATTACATGGTTTGATAAGAATTCAGTAAGGTATAGTACATGTTAAGTGTTCTCACCACAAAAGATGGTAAGGTGATATATATTTAAGTTAATTAGTTCAATTTAGCCATTCTGTAATATACACATATTTTAAAACACATTGAATCTGGGTGTGGTGGCACATGCCTTTATTCAAGCTCTTGGAAGGCGGAGGCAGGCCTCTCTCTTGAGTTGGAGGCCAGCTTGGTCTACAGCATTAGTTCCATGACAACCAGGGCTACAAAGAGAAACACTGTCTCAACAAACAACCCCACCCATATTGTATATGATTAATTTATATGATTTTGTTCATTGAAAAACAAAGAGAAAAATAAGCCTGATGTAATGGAACACGTTTGTAGTCTCAGTACACAGGGCTTAGAAGGATCTTGATAGGGCAACCTAAGATTACATATGAGACCATGTCTCAGAAAAAGAAGTTAGTATAATAAAAAATGTAAAATAGAAGTTAACAGTTTTTCATTCTACTTTATTCCTCAGTTATATTTGCCAGAAATAGCTATCTCTAAATGTTTTCATATTTGTCTATATAAACCTTGCATTATCAAGTTTGCTCCTCATTGAATGGTTTTAGATAAGTCTTAACTGTTACCATTCTAAAGTTATTTGTAGATTATAATGTTCTTTGTTTCAGTAACTAATTTAAAATTAAGAAACAACTTCATTTTTCATAAATTTATCTTCAGTGTTATAAACTGAAGGTCTATTAATAATTCTCAGTTCCTCTAGCTGGGACATTTAAAAATGGAGACACTGTTGTGGAGACATTTTTATTATTCCAGCTAAAAGGAGGGTGGCATTGAAACTACCCTCAGGGCATTTGTTGTTAGAGATTAAGAATGCTGGTAAACATCTTACAGTAGAACAACTTCTACACAGAATTATCTGATCTACAGTGTCAGTAGTGCATGAATGAAGAAAACTGGCCTTGTGTAAAAGTCATTACTAGTGTGGATGGCCTGGCTGACTGCTTAAGTATCAGAACCCCAGTAACTGTGACTGTGGACATTACCTAACCCTTTTGTGCCTCTGTTGTTTTTTGTTTGTTTTATCAATGTAATGATAGTTATGCTTGTTGTATAGAGTTGTCGAGGGGTTTACTTGAAATTCTACATATGAACCATGTAGAATAGTGCTTAGCCTCCATTAGGGAGGCTGACTGTTCTTGTTAAGCTGTTAATGTGCAAATCTATACTTTATATGAAAGCTACAGAGTTTTCAATATCTCTGAAATTTAAAAATAGGCTTCTTAGGAAAAATTAAAAGCTCATTACAGGAAATTTCTATTCCTTTTTTTCCTCCTTCATAGGCTTTTGATAACATTTTTGGGAACTGTTGTTGAAACCACAGTCCAAGGGTACAATTTATTAAATTAGATAGTATCTGCTTTATTAAACCCTATTTTTATTTTGTATAGGTAATATATAAATATTTACCCCCTTACTGCTGTTGCATAAATTTATTAATCTTAAACAATTCTTTATTTTCTTTCTATTATCCCTGTTAGCTAGGTAATTCAGGAAACATAGTTTTAATCCAAGGTAATTTTTATATATTTGCAAACTTGAAAATCTGCAGCCTAAGCTTTAGATTTAAAGGCCAGGTGTAAGCTGGCTGTGGTGGTGCATTTCTTGAATCTCAGTGCTCTGGAGGCAGAGGCAGGCAGATCTCGGGGGGTTGAGGTCAGCTTGATCTACAAAGCAAGTTCCTGGACTACAGAGAGAAAGAAACACTGTCTTGAAAACCACGCACACAGGAAGAAAGAGAGACAGAGACAGAGAGGAGAAAGAGAGAAGAAAAGAAAATGACCAGGTATAATGATATATATGGCCAGGGATAATGATACTTTTTTCAAGAAAACAGTGCTACTGGTTTTTTTTTCCCAAAATTTGATTAAGATAGTAAATGACACAGGAAAAAAACATAAACTTTTGTACTACAGAGAGGGCATAAGTGATAGAGTACACACAGTTCTTTTCCTGTCTCTTGGCTTTTTTTTCCCCTCTGCTTTTAGGTTCAGTTTTAGTTTTTTACCACTTGATGGCAGTGATGGAGCTGGAGCCTCCCAGAGAAGGTTAGGGCAGGAACTCATTATGAATAACAAAGGGGTCTGTGCAAAGGAAATCTCTGACATTTCAATATTATTCACATTTCTAGGTGATATTACTTATATTGCAAGTGACAGTGGTAGGAGGAAAAGCCTCTAGATGGAGCTTCAGTACTTTCTAAGAGAGAGTGTTTGCTTCCTTTCCAAGTGTGTGCTTCACATTGTTTTACATAACAGTGAAACTAGAATGGACTTCTGAAAAATAATGTTTTAGAATGAATTCATGTCACTTGTAATCAGAGAAATTAGTTCGCCAAACTCATCAGTAATTTGAAAAACTGGCTATTTAAATGTCTTGAATTTCTGTATCATTATCATTAATATTTGTTGAAAAAGTATGCTAAAGAGTTAGTAATATGTTTCTATTTAATAGTAAAGCTACCTTGCCTATCCAGTAAGCTAGTAAAAGATTTTAATAAGAAATCAAGTGTTTCAAATTGGTATTATCTTATTATTAAATGAACTTAGTGTTTTTAATGGATCTGGCTATTATCTTTTCATATTTAAGTTAAGAGAGCATTGCATTTCCTTCTGACAAAATACTGGCTCTATATATGTATATATAATTTTATATTATCCTATAATTAAAAGCATCTGATCAATAGCAACTAAAATATAGATGGTTTTGTTTATGAAGCAATATCCATTTCAAACATTTGTTACCTTAATAACATGACTTACTAGCTTCATATACAAGCTCATTTTATGAGTTATAATTATATATATGGTTTGATTGCATAATATATGTTTTGTTGGATTAGAGTCTAGTTTAAAATAATAAATTTGCATAGTACTGTTTTTTATTTGGCTTTACTTAACTTTTACTGAGTTCTTTATCAACAAGGAAGAATATCTTAATTAAAAATAGTTGAGTATCTCTTTCATTTAGGTTTAGTTTGACCTTAATTTAGGTTTTAAGAGATGATAATTATAACTGAAATAAAAATGATTATTTTTCACATTTATACTGTATATGTATTAAGATGTAGTTTTGGAAATCTTAGTGCTGCTACTTTTATTAATGACATGATTGTTGCCATCAAATTTATTAGTAGGTATTTCTTTGTGCATAGAATATATGTAAATATTGAACAAGTTGTCTCATCAATAAATAACTCATTATTCTTACTCTATATTGCAAGCTTTAGACTAGGAAATAATAATATTAGTATGTTTATAATGCTTGAAATTAGCTTACATATATAGCAAGTTAGTAAAAGATTCTCTAGTAACAGAACCTCAGATTTTTAAAAACAGCATTGTAACCATAACAAAAATGATTACCTGTGTTGTCGACTTGCCTGTTACCACTTAGCATTTGAGTCATTAAAATATGTTTTTTCATTTTTTCTCCATTTTAAAAACATTAAAAGCTTTAAGAATTTTTGTATAAATTGTTTTTTATTAGTAAACACTTTTTTCTTAGCAGAAATGTTTGTTTATAATGTAAGTGAATTCTCACTACATATTGAAGGGTGTTCATCATTTTTACAGTGATGCTTATGTTTTCAGTTCCCTGTTGATTTAGTGTCTATTTCTTTTAAGATGAAACAAGACCTTTCTTTTGTGTATCACTGTACATTTTAGTGAATACATCCCATGGCTTTACTATTGGTATTTTTAGAAATTAAAATATTAAGGAAAGCCTCAGATAATACTTGGTTTAGAGTTGACTTTAGGTAGGTTATTTGTTTTATGTTGAATGAGAATATATAACTGGGAATTTATAGTAAACGCATGATAAATGGTATGCAGTGGTTTTATATATTTTATTTTCGTGAATAAAAATATTTGAGACTAAAAGCTTACTAAAACAGTAGTTTACAGTAACTTTCAATAATTGCATTTTATAAATAGTGTCAGAACAATTGATTTTTCTCTTTTGCATTCAAATATCACAGCTTCCTCTCAGAGTGTGTATAGATCCAGAGATTGCATCATTTGGTTGTTCGTCGTTTTGAGAGTGACAGGTCACTCCGAATGCAGCCGTTGGTTTACTGTCCTTGTCTAGTCTTTCAGATATATTTTGGAAACATTTCAGAAACATCTATAAATATTTGGGTTTTTTTTCAAATTATTAGTACCATTGAGCTTAAGATAATTGCATTAAATTAGCCTTTAATGGTTAGATGAAGTGAACTTGTAAAGGTAATGTTCAATTTCTCAGGGGTAGGAAAACTTCAAGAGCTATTGTAATTATCTATAAATGGTAGCCAATAATTAATGTTATTAGTAAAATAAACCCATATAAAGTAATTATCATTAATAAGTTTCATCTTAAATTGTAACTTGAAGAATCTCACTTCCCTAAGGAAAGTGACATTTTCATTTCTGTGGAAGGGCTCCCATGTTAATTGTACATATTAAGCTTCTAAGGGAAAAAGAACAAGGTTTGTTACAGTCACATCCATTTAGTGTTTTTAATTTGCTGGAGGAAAACTTGTTTTGCTGTCATTTATGTTGCTTGGTTACATTTTCTGCTTTTTATCTTGTATATTTGTATTATATAGCATTTCTTCCAGTATTCAAAGGTTGTTTAGGTACATCTGCAAAGAAGCATTCTTATTGACAAACATTTTCTGTTCAATTTAGAGCATTCATTTTTGGTTTAATACTATAAAAATGATATTGGTGTCAAAGAAAAAAGTAACCAAGTAGAAGAGAACTATCACATTTCTCACTTTTTAGGAAAGTGTGTTTAAATGAAACACTAATAAAGATGTTGGATATAAAATCAATTTTAAATAAACAAACAAAACTAGCCTTCATTTATGCCAACAGCATCCTTTCAGAGAAGAAATTTTAAAAAAAAGTTTCATTCAAAATAACTTCCACAAATTAAATATTTAGGAATATCTAACGAAAGAATTGAAGGTCCCTACAATGAAAACTTCAACGGGCAAATGAAGTGAATAAACATTTTTCAAAACAAGTAAAAAGGAAACACAACTGGACAAAAGTTATTTTTAAAAGTGTTCGGCATTCTTAGCTGTCAGGGAAATATAAATAAAAACTTTTGAAATACCACTTCATCCTAGTCAAATGGCTGTTGTCAGTAAATCTCACAACCACATTGGAGAGGATGTAAAGAAAAGAAAGAAGTCTCATTTTCTTTTAGTGGGAGTGCAAATTACTACAGCTATTGTGGAAATCAGTTTAGAGATTTCTCAAAATTAAAAATAGAATTACCATAGGATCCAGCTATTTTACTCCTGATAATATCCCAAGAATTCCATATCCTTATTTGCACCCCCTATTTGCAACTTTATTTGCTATAGTAAAGAATTGGACTCAACCTCATTTGTCCATCAACAGGTGATGGATAATGAAAGCCTAAGTGTTTGTGTGTGTGCATGTGTGTGTGTACATACATATTCAGTTCTAAAGAAAATTGAAATCACAATTTTTTCAGGAAAATTGATGGACTTAAAATGTATATTAATATTAAGTAAAGTCACAGAATTTCAGAAAGAAAAAAACTTTTCTCCTTTCTATATGGAATCTAGGCAACAATGTGTCTGTATATGTAAACAAACATACATGTGGGTGCAGTATAACATGGGGAGAAGAGAACAAGAAAGGCTAAATATTAGGGGCTGAGGAAGGACCATGTGTAGGCAGTGAACACTAGTCATTAAAGATAGTATAAAGCTAATTGTTTTTCTGGTTCTAACTGTCATGATTTTTTTTGTTTGGATGGTGGATAAGTGCATAAAAATATATTTTATGGTGAAAGTATAAACTATGAAGCTCCACAATGGGCTTCCACTTGGAATGGCTGCTCTAACTATATAGAGTTCATAGAGTTGTAGCAGTTACATGCTTAGTAAATTTACACTTTGTAAAAACAATTGCCTATAAAAGAAAAAAGGGGCTAGTGAAGCAATTCATCTGGTAGAGTACTTTCCTAGCATTCACAAAGCCCTGCGCATGCTGGTGGTGCCTGCCTGAAATCCCAACATTCCAACAAACGGATCCTGTGTCAACTTGGGCTCCATAGTAAGTTGGAAGGTAGTCTGGGATAGGTGGGACACTATCTCAAAACAAAACAAAATTCTACTGAGACAGCTTTTGCTGTTAAAACAGAATTCAAAGAAACAGATTTCACTTTTAATTCCTCAAATTGTCCGGCTCGCTTTGTTTCACTCGTCATATACACGTTTGACTACCATCCTTCCTTGCTGTTTAATTTGGCTCTATACGAGCACTATTTAAAATGTGACGACACAGCAGCTGTACAAAGTTTTGCTATCTAGTTTATTTTTCAAAATATAATACTTGTTTTTATATAAAAATCACAAATTTTTTGTTGTAATAGTTTCCTTTTCATCATTAAAAATCCTTACTTCATTTTAAAAATAAGTATATATTAAAAACAATTTGGTTTGTTTTGCCTTCTACCATGAAAGAGCTATTGAAATACTTTTCCAATGCTTACTTTCTTCTGGGAAAAGAAAAACTAACTGTGAAGCTGTACTTTAGAACTATTTCTTAGTCTGGCCCTCCTTTTAAATATCCCATTCTTTTTCACTAAAATTTTTGTGACTAAGCAGATAAAAACTACTAATGTTTCTCCAGTAACACCATGACTTAAACTAAAGCTATATTGTTGAATAAACCCTCTGGCTTTAGTCTTCTGAGCCTTTTAGTTTTATAAAGCTCCAGTAACTATAAGAAAGGCGACGTGACTGTAGTAAAATGCAGGTGCATTTTTCATAGAAAGATATTATTTAAATTGCTTTTAAATATTGTTAGTACCTTTTAAGTGAAATAGCCATGACTTAGGGAATAAACTTATGTTGCTCCAGATGCAGCTGTGGTAGTTCACATTGTATTATACATTTCCAAATTCATCAAAGCTGATACCCAAAAGAGAATTTTCTATATTAATTACTGCTATATTAATAAAGATTAATAGAGTCATGTCATGGGAGGCAAGTGGATACAAAGTATGAAAGGAGAACATATATGATGCAAATACAATTATAATATGTAATATCTGTAGTATATATTTTGAGACATTAAAAGTAATAAAATAATTGTTTGCCAATAAGAAATAATAGTAATGTAAATATTAGGAACTATAGAAAAAATGTATCTCTTCTACTCCTATATGTTAAAAATGTCAACTACATTTTTCACTGTTTAAAATTTGCATACTACCTTGATATCTGTTTTGGCTTAGTTTGTTTATTAATGGACCAGTTGACCAGGAAAAAAATAAATTTTTGAAACTCAAGATGTTCTGCACACTGAAAATTTTAATAGATACATTGCTATATATGTGTTAAACTCCTGTATTCATCAGGTTATTTTAACCTGTATCTTGTTTTAAAAATTCTTTTTCTTTTTTAATGTGTATATCATTAAAGAGTGTTTTACCTATATATGTATCTGTGCCCTGTGTGCATATGCTTTGTACCTGAGGCCCAGAAGAGGTTGTTGGACCCCTAGGACTGGAGTTACAGACTCTTTGTGCCACCATGTGGGTAGTGGTTTCAAACTTGGGTCCTCATAGACAGCAGCCAGTGCTCTAACCACTGAGTCATCCTCCAGCCCCTCAGCCTATATCCTATGGTCATCTTTTCATCTCAGTACTGATATACTTTAACACAGTGTTGAAATACGACTAGAAGTGGTTTAAGAACTTACCTTAAGGTTTTTTTTTTAAATTTTTTCCCTAGTTTTTCAAGACAGGGTTTCTTTGTGTAGCCCTGGCTGTCCTGGAACTCTCTCTCTAGACCACGCTGTCCTCGAACACCCAGAAATATGCTAGCCTCTGCCTCCCAAATGCTGGGATTAAAGGAATGCACCTCCACCACCTGGCCTTTTTTATTAAATATTTTAAGCATTCTAGACTTTCATGTACCTTTTCTAGTCACTTTATATTCTTTTGTTTTTATATTATGGAGACATGTACATTTATGCAGATTAAATTTTGTGTAGATTGTGAGTATTTAATATATAGGCTTGAATGTAAAAATGAATTTGCATGCTCATTTTGAAAATGTCATCTATTCTAGAATTTAAACGTCTTTTAAAACCCATACTTGTAATGTTAGAACATTCTAAACATTTCTAAAAATATGAAGATGAGTAATATGTAACTAAAAAGTAATATAAACTTTATAAATACTGAGTTATTTTCTTATAAAATGGCATAAATATTATATTTAAATATTATTAAATTTTAATTTACTAGATGTGATGTTTTGGCATAAAAAGCCATAGCTTAAACCCTTTTACACTTAAAAATTATACATGACAAAGTTTTTTATTAAGTAATTGGGTAAAATTACTTTAGTAACTTCATAACAACCCATAAAATTATATGGTTTGGGATAATAAGGATTTACACACATAGTGGAATTTAAATCGACCAACAAATAAACCCAAGAATTGGGTACTTTGTTTATAAATCATGATCATGTTTATTCAGAGGCTTTAAGTTTGTACAGAGACATTTAAATTTAGATATTCTAGCATTTAATATCACCCATTAGCTAAATTTCTTAACTTGTATATTCATATAGGTGTTTACGTGTCTATACACAATATACCTTTTTTTAAAGGAGAAAAAAGATGCAGGTTGTCTGATGTGCTCTTTGCCATTAAAGTAGTCATAGTCATGATTTTGTTAGGACTTGTAAAGGAAAGGATTGAAGGAGCCTAGTTTAAATCCTAACTTTCTGACTGTAGGTATTATTTGTGCTGTGCTCTCTGACTTTATATGTACAAATGATTGTTACACATGTGTATATATACAAATATATGTATATATATATTATAGTGAAGTTTTTAAGAAAACCTTTATCAATGTAATATGCCCTTGAACCTTAAATTAATTTGGTTTTATTAAAACCTTTTTGGCATATTGTCATAACATAATTTCCTGCAAAACCATGTATTTGCACAGAACTATATATGTTTCAGTCAGCAGAGTAAGCCTGAGCTACTCAGATAAGGAACTGGTGATGCCATTTTTATAAAGCATTCACTCAGAGCTGAATTTATCAAGAAAGTTGTTTTCTAAGTAATGATCGTTAATCAGTTATATCCAAAGGTTTGCTTTATTGGCAAGTTTAGCAATAGTCTTTTATTGATTAAGATGGAAAGATGTTTTACTTTTGAAGAATAGTTTAATTTCTGAGATATCTAATGTCATGCTTCAACTAAGTAGGTTATAATAAAAAATACTAGTACTAGGGCTGGAGAGATGGCTCAGCAGTTAAGAGCACTGGCTGCTCTTCCAGAGGACCTGGGTTCAATTCCCAGCACCCACATGGTGGCTCACAGTCATCTGCAGTGGCATCTAATGCCCTATTCTACCATAAAGGCGTACATGCAGATAGAGCACTCATGTACATAAAATACATAAATAAAACAAAAATTGTTGGTTTTTTAAAAAATACTAATACTAAACAGTCATTTCCTTACCAACTTATAATCATTAGTGTTCAAGTTATCTGTCAGTTACATGTGTTTGAACTTGCATATTTGGTACTTTTGAAGAGTGGCAGAAACCATTGCACAGAGTAATCTTAGGAACAAAGTAAATGACAGAGTGTTACATCTGACACATGTAGATGCAGTATTACAATGCTTTTCAAGTTAGTATTGTTGGAACTGATTTGGAAAAACTATAACTACAGACTCTGGTGGTGACCTGTAGTATACAGATAGCATTCATGGGAAGTTTAAGACAAGTCCCTTCTTTAAAATGTGTGCCACTACCATCAGCTTCATTTTTCTATACTCCTAACTGGAGACTGTAGAAAGAGAGTAGCTCAGAGAAATCCTATTTATTCCAGCAGGATATCAGCCTTCAGTTATATTAGAGGAAATTTAATTACTTTTGTGTGTGTGCGCACACATGCATGTGTACATGTGCCATACATGCAAGTGGAAGTCAGAGGACAACTTACAAAAGTCAGTTCTATTTCTATCATGTATGTTAGGAGATCACATACTGGCAGGCTTGGGGGTGCCTTTTTGTTGGTTTTACCTACAGTTGTTAAATATTTTAAATTTTGGAAATGTATTTTCATTGAAGTTTTTTGTCTATTAAAACAAACACAAAGCAGATCACAGAAAAAGAATTAGTAGATATTTAACTAGTTTAAGATTGATGGTTCATTTCCCCCCCCCCTTAATGTCACATATATGTTAGACCAGGAATAGATTGTTGAAAAAAAATTCTGGATGTATTGAATGTAGTTTCTTTTTCTTTCTCTGCTTTTCACTGAATTGTTAAACCATTTTCAGATTTAGTGGACTATGTCCTTTTCTATTTTGAATTCTCTTTGTTTTAATAAAATGATTGCCATCTAGTGCCAAATTAAGTAAATTAGTCCTATAAATTCGGGTGGTTACTTTGATAATTAGAATGATTAAAGAGAAATGAGGTTTTATGCAACATATAAATAGCATACTTATAATCTAGCCGCAAATGTGTTCTATTTAGCTTGATGAAACATTGTAGAACAGGTTTGTTTTATTCAAATGTCTTTAGATTTAGCTTAGATAAGTGATAATTTCTACACATTGTTGCTTGTTCGTTCCTGCCACCCATAACTGAAATAACCACACAGAAACTATATTAATTAAAATACTGCTTGGCCCCTTAGCTCTCACTTTTTATTGGCTAACTTTTACATCTTAGTTTAACCTATTAATCTATATATCACCACGAGGTCGTGGCCTACCAGCAAAGTTTCAGCATGTCTGTCTCAGGTGGCAGATCCATGGCATTTCTTTCTGACTCCGCCCTTCTTTCTCCCAGCATTCAGTCCAGTCCTCCCCGCCTACCTAAGTGGCCAAGGCAGTTTCTTTATTCATTAATGGTAATCACAGCACACAGAGGGGACT